>JAXGGS010282730.1:0-14406 GCA_035585475.1 Armandia brevis | reverse complement strand
AGCCGAATATCAGCAAATTTAGTTCACCACCTAGAAATTTATGTATTCCGGAGATTCTCATCGGTTTTCGCATTTTTGTGTACATGTATACCCGGCATGTTTGGTTCTAACTGTACCAATAACAATGCAAATTGTATGATACAAATAACAACCTGATACTTGGTTATAAAACTCATTTCTTGAGACCGGTGATATTCAAGAACAGAGGTCATATGGGTATATCATATTTTCTCGGACCTAATTAACAGTTTGGAGCATAATGATCAGGCTCTCTGTCTCCAGTGAATTCATTATTTATTGAAGCATTGCTGCTTCCGAGAACTGAGCACTCGTCTGACAGCAGGATCGCCTTCCTCGATTGTTCGGCCGGTGTATAGCTGATATATACATGATAATCATATGCAAAATAATGTAAAGCTAGGAAGTCGAGGGAGCAACGGATCACTATTTATGCAATTGAATTATAGCTGGGTGCTAAAAGGTTTGGGCAGGCAATATGTATTTGCCCCATCCTAATGGATTGTGGTCCCTAAACATCAGGTCATTTATGCTTGACTACGACAGTTACATTATTGAACATTTGTTCGCTTTGGTCTTGCCTTGGACGACAATACCCCGATTAACTTAAAATCGGGCTGCTTTTTTCAGCTGAAACCTCTCTATTTTCATTAAGAAAGCGATGAAAATACATGACAATTTTGTTGCTAGTCAAAGATTGCTATGAAAGACAATCAAACATTAAGAATCTCTCTATCTTTTTAAGATTATGATTATTTTACACCGGAACATCAATGCTCACAATATTGACTCATTGATATCATTTTATTCTGTGATGATTTTCGGTGGATTTTTGCCCTCCAATGTGCCATACAACATTAGCATTAGCATTATATTATTTATTTAAAACACACTCTGCCACGCAATGTAACATATATGGTTGTATCACAGGATTACTTCATATAATTTATTATACTTTATCCTTTATACAAATAAACATTTCTTACGTCTTACGTCTTACGCTGTGTTTACGTATTTCCTGTTCCATTCTGACCACAGCGACGGGTTGTTGTCCTGTCCGGTAACTGTTATAGCCAGACCATATCAACAGGTTTTTTCCCTACTTTTTTTAGACGGTTCCTGTTTCAGCCCGTGTATTGCTGCTATCAGCAAGATGTCATCATCCTCCTGTTGCTAAGCTGGTTTCTGGCTTGGCCTGACCGCAGTGATAGGATGTTTCCCCGTTTATTATCTTGTTTCTGGTCTGGCCTGGCCACAGAAACTGTCGGTCTGTCAGCCGAGTTTACCTGGGCCGTGATCACTTTCTGCCTGCGTTCTCCCCGTCCTCTCTTTGACAGGCGTTCTGCCAACAGCGATAGAAAAGCTCGAGCAACAACCTCACCTCTGTTATAAAATGAGAAAGACAAAGCCTTTAAGGCGGCGTGCGCAGTTTATGGTTTACCGACATGTGAGGTTTTATATGACGGATCGCGTGAGCTCACGTTGACGAAGCTGATAAAATGCCACCCTATATAAGAGGCACTCATCTTATAGCATTTTGCTGTGTGAAATTGATGCTAACAATTGTTGAGGGTACTATTGTGTGTGATTAAGTATGTCATGTATAGCTGGAGGAACACAGGCATTTGTCAACCCAAGCGTACAAACCACAGATGCTATAAAGATTCCAGCTGTTTATCACTGATCTGTGCGGTTTTTTGCCTCATTTGTCCTTCCTGTTTGATGTTTAACAAAGTATATCAAACCTTTGATCTTCCCCGATGACAGGAATACAAATGGCTTCATTAAAAAAACTAATGAAATGTCAAGTTTGTACATATGTCAATAGATCTATGCTAAATCTATAATCATCAATCAATGTTGATGGATTACAAGTATATTAAAGCGTCACAAATTAATCTAAACATGTATATGATATGCAGGTTATAGCGATGTCATAAAATAAACATGTAGTTGAACACAATAGCTGTTTACATAGATGTTATCCTTGCATCACTAGGTAAGTATTGCCAAAACCAACGTGTGATCTCAATTAAGCATCCGGTAACTGACAGGGTACGCACAATCACCCACAATTCTAGATGAGGCCAAAATTCAGAAGATAGTCAACTGACCTTTTATAAGGCTCATTTTTAGACTATCCAATCGTAAATTATGTAAATGCAATATTCAGGGTGTTACGAAAGTCATTGCTTAGTGTCTAGTCGACACTCAACCTTGATGAACAAAGCTTGACATTGTGACCAAACCTGTCTTTGTAAAAGGAGAAGATCTGCAAATATTTGGGAGGTTTCAGACTTCATCTCACCCCTATTCTATTGATATTTAATTAAATGTCTATGTAAATGCTACCATTGCCATAGAAACTGGTGATATATTGTCGTTGCGGCGAAGGGCTTAACGTTCTTCGAGTCACTTCTGTGGCTTCCTGGGGATTAGCCGGAGCACCAAACGAGCACACCTCTGGGAGCTCGTGGAGCCTGGCTGCGCGAGATGGACAAGCCGAGATGATATATATCTGGCGGCCTACACGTGCTGAGTACATTGGTTAGGTTCCTACACAGTTTCCTGCCCGACCAGTATGCCCTCCGTGTATAACACAGGCGGGCTCCTGGCGCTCCGGTATCCCAGCACATATGCAACGCTCTGGCTGCAGGCCCGGCCCATGAAGGACTTCCTGTCAACAAAGCTTACTATGCTCGGTATATTACTACGATTTCAATGAGCACGGTGACAACAGCCACACGGCGGCGGCCTCCATTTCCTCGAGCTTTATTTTCCCCGGGTCCCTCATTGATTGCCGACATTGATTAGCTCAGCATTTATCTGTAGGGGACGGGGTGAATGTCCATTGTTGCTACGGTGCCCCGCATTGATGCATTCTCAGACTGAGCGAGGAAAATGCCATGAATAAGCGGAAAGCCGTTGCTCGTGCACCCTGTTTTCCGTAATGATTATAGCTGTGGTGTTATTGACGGCTGACTGCTTGCAATTGGCGACAGAGCCATTGTCAGTTGCCGGGATATATAACCCTCGCTAATATTGATGAGTAGCGACTAGGATGAGCATTGAGAGTCGTACAACCCGCTCGATGTGCTCGAGCAACTAATCCTCCGATAGACTAACTCTTTAATCCTCGGGAGCGCCCGCAATACCAGCATCACATCAATCATTGTTTAGATAAAAGGACGTTTGTAACCGGGGATTGTAAAGAATAGATGTGCTTGTGTCTGCGAGGTAGAGATAGAGCAGGTACATGTCGTATCTGTGCTGTTGTGAGCAGGTGTCTATGCTGCATGTGGGCGCCGACCGAGTGGGTACAGCTCCAGCAGTTAGCGGCTCAGGCTCAGCACCCAGCTCTCTCTCCTCATCAGCAGCGCGTCGCTAGCGGCTCACACAAGCGCTCGTGTGAACATCTCATCTCTAATAAGACCCCTCCTCATCCGACCGATGGAGCTTTAAGTGTCTTGTTCACGGCTAAATACGACTTCCTCCTTTCGCTCCTCCTCCTTATGCGGGAGTGAGGCGACAACGGCGAGCAGATATCGAGGTATCATCATTGCCGACTATAGGTAGCAGACGACTGTCATACAGCGGGACAGAGAGATCGATACATGGACGTATTTATCTCGCACTGTCATCAGGACGCAGCGCACTTTCTATCGGATCTGCGATCTCCCGGATTATCAGCCCGATGATGATGTCTTAATGCAGGCTGAAGTCGCACAGATCGCCTGAATTCCAATAGCTTTCGCGCGCCGTTACCGACGTTAAAATCACACGGCGGCATTGTTGTGGCTGCTGACAGCTGTTCGGATATTGTTGTACATGCAAGGGATTGCATTCTCGAGCACGATTTGTGATCAAGCTTTCAGGTTTTGATTGCACTACTCTCGAGCTATTGGTTGCACCTGTGACTTGTGAAGCAAACATCCCGTCGATGTGCTTAATTCACACGTTCTGCTGGCGAAGAGGAGCGTCTCTGTGGTTACAAGGTGCCTGTCTCAGCCCTCGGGAGATACGTCGCCGACGAAGATCTGTTCATTAAATGACGAGGCTCGAGCCAGCATTCGAAGGCCTCGACTTGTGTTAATAAAGCCACGACACGGCGGGGAGCTATTAATGAGCTTGCTGGTGCATACACAAGGCTTGCTCTCGACTCACCTTGTCACCAGCCATTGTCGCACAAGAGAAACCAAGTATGGCCACTAGATAAAGCTCCCCGTTCATATCGGCGTTTCTCCCCGAATTGACCCTGGAACAAAGGCGCGGGGTAGACTAACAAGCCACCGGAGCGGAGAATTGCTTTCCTTACGCCCGCAGTTTCACTCGGAACGCCGGCGGCATTGTTGCCGTACTCGATTTATTTTCACGCCGGATACATAAAGCTTTCATACATTTGTATGTCAGACTTTCACCTGCACAATTGATTAATATCGCACGGGCGTGTTCATTACGATAATAGCGTTTTAATCCAGCTGTTGACTGGACCAGGGTCAGTTCAACTAGAAGTGAGAAGGACTATAGCAGAGGCCGTACGACTTCTGAGTGTTTAACGGCGAGACAATCGGATACAAAAACATCGCGTTCCCTTCGTAAAAAGGAGGACCTACATCTATTCATCCGTGCACGATCCACACATAAAAATGGCGACAGTATTCGCGTTGTCCAGGAGATTCTCCCGGAAGTTCTCCAAGACTCTAAACATGTTTCAGAATCAGAACTTCAAGAAAGGTGGGTGCCTCGTAAATAATAATTTGTCTTCAATAACAGACCCCTGAGCAGACAGTGTGTAATCTATCTGCTGACCTTTAAGTACGGCGAATCTGCTGCCAGTATTCGTGTAACACGATACATCTTTGCTGATATTAGTGTATCATTTGAGATAACACCCGCTGTGCAGGTTGAGAGAGGTACAGATTGGCACATGGGCTGTATAAACGAGTTCTGTTTAACAACGTAGGCAATCTTATAGCCGGATTGATCATGGTTATGTGTATGGCTGCATTTCTCAGTCACACCCGGCGAGTCAATGTAAATCACCGTTATTTCTGACATTCAAGCGTTTAGGCCTCATCTGCCATCAAGCGGCAAAAGTCAGCGCGGGGCAAATACCTAGACGGAAATACTTTGCGGTCAAAACCTTTACCAAAACTCTGCTGATCTGCTGATGTGCTCATGTTGATGACGTACGAATTAGCGTCTTGGCGGTCTAAAACAAACACTACAGCCTGGCTTGTTTTTAGCCCAATCCTCTCGGTGAATAGCATATTACCACGTAGTATGGCGTGTCGTTATCATGTTTCTGATTCGATTTCTCTGTAATAACCTTAAGCTTCATATTCTCACGACAGCCACAGCTAGACAGCGGGTTTTCATTGGTCTGTCATTTAGCTAATGATTTCATCAAGTCCGGGGGGCCGATCTGATCACAGTGTCTATGTCATGACTACATTCTATCCCATTGGGTGTCACGAATAGCCTTCAGCCCGCGTCTATACATTCATAGTCAACAGTCTATATGAATTATATATAAATGACCGTGCTAACAGATCCGCCATCTTCCCCGACATCCACCTCATTTTCACCGAACATCGAAGATAGCCATGTGACCTGAAAGACTTTTGCTGCCAACCGGTCCGGAAATGGGTCAAGTAAAGAGTATCACAGGCCCCTCAGGGATGATGGATAACCCTCTTTAGGGCAGATCTTATTTGACCTGCTCTCATGTCCACCGATTATAGCAATCAGCAGTGGAATCGAAAGACACGGGCACTTAACACACCAGATGTCGTTATATCTTCCATTTACATGTCAAAGTCACTATTTGGCCTGCCTTGGGGAGATTATGGAGATAATTATTCTCCTTATACCTTTGTGGGTATCACTTTCACTCTAATGTGCAACAAGCGCATGGGAATCGAGTTCTTTGGTGTTTGACATGCAGCATATAGATTGCGCATACGAGCCATGCGTGTATACATGTCTCGAACAATAGCACAAATTGATTCACTAATTGGGATATTTACATACTGACATGAAGAGTTGACAGCTGTAAGCAAAGCTGTGAAAGAAACCGTAAAACGAGAAAAACAGATGAAGACTCGCTCGATATATTTGAGGGCAGCTACGTCTTGTGTCCAACCAGTGAATTTATCTGCGTCAACGTATTCAGCAACACATCCCAGGGGTTGAAAACATACGAGCTGTTTTTATATACCACATCTGAGTATGAACATGTTCCTCCGTCAGCTACAATATAAGCCAGGTTCGGAACCATCCTTCATAAGTACATCGATTGCTATTTACCTGCTGATCCCGTCCCGGAGATTTCCATGATAAATCAAGTTTTTGCACCTACTCGGATTTCGCCTCTCGTCACGTGTAATTTATCACCAATTTGTGTCGTGTGAAAAACAGGCAGTGAAGCCGACAGGCACCTGCAGATGAAATACAGCGTATCATCGCCACCGTATTGCACAAAGGTGAAAAACAGCAGTGTTCAGTTTAGAATTATTTCGATCAGGTCAGAAACAGCAGTTTGCATGAATAATGCGGCAGATGTGATTACTGCCATTTAACCAAGGCGATATTAAAGTCAGCCTAACACTCGATCCAACATCAAAACCCATTATTAAGGGGATTTTGACGTTAAAATCGATGGGCGTACGATCTGTCGACTGAAATTAAACGTGGCTTTTTATCAGAAACCGAGTAGATGACAGGTAATTATGAAACATAGATATGCGATCATTCACTCTAGAGTTACTTTAGCCATAAACTGACAACTGGGTGATATCTAGTACGCTAGGATTAAGGTCATATCAAAACCTTATTAGAACCGCTCGGTGTCGATTTCGATTGAATCAGGATGAAAGCCAGCAAAAGCAGTAAGTCAATAACTTCGTCTGTTTAAATTCCCAGCATTCATACCGGCACAATCTCCCGAAAGCCACTGCTCGAAATAGAGGACCTAAATAGGTCACGGATGGTCTGGGACCTTTCTCAGGTTACTCGACCAGTTTATGTGCTTTGGTAATGTATTACGGAGCAAAAGACGACATAGATACTATAATCAATACCGTATACGTCTATTTGGTTCCGCCTACGAACATTTGTTAAAGTGATTTATTTGATGGCAGACTGAAGTGTCGCGAATTTACGTGCGCCGTACTCACCATGTCATTCGCTTTACCTCGCATGCAGAAGTGATGTATGCATTCCGTGATCATATTTGACAGGAGTAAAGCTTAACACTCCGGATCTCAACGTTGGCAGCCTTCTACGGTTCAAGAGGTGACCTTTGTTCACATCGAGTTTGTTTCTAGCCCGGCTGGGGGAGCTCATAGTTGAACGTGGAGGCATCCAAACAGAGAGAGTTGAATAGGCTTCTGTCATCGCAATTTCCACCATCATGTGTTTCCAATTTCTATTATGACCGACTGACAAATTGAATACGCATGCATAATAGGGACTTTTCACGTCATACATGGAACTTTGATGCCGTCTGTAATTGATTAGGGCAACAGTACGTGTTATATAAACAGCTATAAACCACAAAACTCGGTCTCGCTCATTGCTGCAGCGGGCTTTCGATACTGGCAAATGTATTCCCTAATTGGTAAATAAGTTGCTCTTATAATTATGATATAAGTGCTCTCTCATTGATAATCAAATCATTCACGGCATTACGTATACGTGTTCATGTATATGTAACACAACGTTGATTACATGCCATTAAAATTGATTTTGGTTATTCTCTGTAGGTCAACAGCAAATGACCTAATCATTTCTATGATAATAGTTTGGCATATTTCCCATTTATCAAGATGCTTTTACGACGTGTGTTCGTGTGAATTAAATTAAAGGGTGCTTCAGCCGTGACCCTGTATGTAAGCACTTTCAATATTGGCACACTCAGATACCACCACAATTTTTACCATGCAACACTATGCAATCATTATCAAACTGATGGGTTGGTTTCCATTTGCCTATTTAGATAAGGCCCTGCAGGTCTTGTCTTCTGAATGTACGCAGCCAAGATTTGTCCAACGGCTGCGCACTTGTCGTGAACATGGCCTGTTTTACCCGGATATCCCTCTGGGAAGATGAACTTATTCTGTGCCTCCAATATCAGAATGTACACGGATCAAGCTTTGCTGAGATATAAAGTAGATCTATGTCCGCGCTTTACAATTGTAGGACTAATTGTTTTCTCAGAAAACGACTATCCCGAGTTGTTTTTAGCTGTGATAAATTGCGATGCTAGGCTGTTTTTTGCACCTGCCAGAACCGGTGTGGCCATAAATGGCTTGAAACTGCCAGGAAGGGATTTTGACTTTCTCCAGCCGTCCTCACAGACATGATCCTTTCATAAAGCCGTTTGTTTATCTGGATGGGAGAAGTTTGGACAGATGAGCTATACATCCAGCTACTGCTCGTCATGTACGCCTGACAACCATTGTAGCGTAGTAATACGTCTCAATATATTCCGATAACTGCGATTTGACTCGGAGTTTTCTTTTCTATTTTTGTAGATCATGATTTGGATGATCTTGAGATGCAAGTTGTGCGGTACAAGCCGGAGGGGCTTGACGCACTGTGCCGAAACACGAAGTTCTCGCGGAAAGAACTACAGATCATGTACAGGGGCTTCAAACAGGTAAGTCAAACCAAACTCTTTCTGACATCTTTATTAAACTGAAATATTACATTCTTACTATACACATATGTAGGCAGTCTCACCAATTAACGTTTGTAACAATCAATAAGATATGAGGTGGTCATAGAACTGCAGCTTACAATATTTAAACAAATGTATCGACATTTGCATCATATAGTACCCCACTATCTCTCAATCAATCGAGGGAATAATTTATTGATAATCAGTGTTGTATTACCCTGCGATAAAAGCTGGTGGCTGTACACGCACATCTACGTCGCCCTCCACTATCTCTAGGCGCTGATTCTGTTGGCTTGGCTTTAGGCGGTGCTACCGGATCAAATCCGCCAAAGCCAGGCTATCATCATTTCTCCATTACTTATATCTCTGTTTTATGTAGCAGCTCAAGTGACTGAGTTGGGATTTCTCGCCAAAGCCGGAATTAACTTTGTTTCTCCCAGTTCATTTCTTTCTATACTTGAGGAGCACTAGCACATGTTGCTTTTGCCTCTCTCTCTCGTTGAGGTTCACATTAATATGTTTATTATCACTCATAGGCCGAAAGTATTCTAAATATTAGCTATCGCAAGGTACGAGTGAACCGCATATCTCCTGCACTTGTTGTTATTGTAGGGGCGGGTGTGATCCGATTATTAGATAGGTGTGTATTTATATTCCTCTGGGCACCTCCTGGTATTTAGGTGCATCAGCGGTGGGTATGAATAACGGCGGGAAAGAATCAAGAGGAGCTTAGTGGTTAATTACAAGTCTCTCCTCCGAGATATAGACGTACACCCGCGTCCATCTACAGGGGTTTACAGGTGGCAAGCTTGGCTTCAAACCTCATTCACCACAGAGGGAGAAATGTAAACAAATCACACCATTGTCGCCACGGGTTTTGTGCACTTACTGACATTGATGGAAACATCGGGGAGGCTTTTTCTACTGCGCTGAATCGATGCGTTTTCATCCGGTTTTTATTGGAAACGGTGGTGATAAAGAATTTCAAGGCCTCCCTAGGTCAATTTTGTGCTCCAGACCTCGGTAGCATTTGCAAGTGATTGGCATTATCGCAACGAGAGCAGGAGGAGTTATTAAATTTTGAAGATAAGAGATATTTTAAGCTCAGTGTCTGCTCGGGTTATTGGAACTCCTTTTTTTACTGAGATTGAGTGATTATGCACGGCCCAATCTCTGAGATAACTAAGCCCGAGCGCACCATCAACCCCCCTTTTGTGAGATTTGATGGAGTCTCACGTTTTGATGAAACTAAATGGCGACAAGAACCGTCTTTTTCCTGTCAGCCTCCCGGCAATCACCATCTTCCTACACTTGACTTAATCTGCATGTGTAACAGCCTCATCTCAATGATCCCCGTGATAAGATTACTCTCAGCAGACGTGAACCACGAATAAAAGGTCAGATTCCCAAGTTTGCTTCTTTCAAGTTCGGGTTAGCGTCAGTAATTTGCAGTCATAAGAAGCACCTGTGGGGTAAACGTTTGTTTCTGTTCATTCTAGCAAACCTAAGTTGGGTATTATGCCGTAAGCCATTTAGCCTCCTCGGCAATCCGAGCAGTGAAGCTTACCAGGGGCTTGCATATGCTATGAATAAACATCATGGACAGGTAAAATGGTAACAGATGTCCTGAGCACATCTACAAAACAGCCAGCATGTTCATTGTGTAGGAAAGAGGTGGATAATTCTGTCCTACTGTTGCACACCGACCAACTTAAGCACCATGCATTCAGTCATCTGGCTAGTGTCCTTCGCTTCAAGATAATATGATTAGGGGTATATAATCCAAATATCCACAATTTTGTCGTCATCTCCGTAATCATATCAACTCTTAAAATGTCAATATAAGCTCTGATATAAAGGATGATGAGCAGTGCTGTATTATTCTATCACTTCGGCTATCGCCCCAAGGAACATCAATGTCTTCCCTCTCGCCGAGCGGAACTGGGCTAAATTCATCATCCTGGAAGATGAATTCATGCACCCCAGAGGTATTACAATCAACAGCCATCGCAGCTGGTGCCCTCAGACAATATCAAGTAAATAAAAGCCGTGCCGCTCTGCCATCACTACAGACGGCGTACACCATGAATCCTGAATCCCCTGTAGGTCATTGACGGCCGTGTGGCGGCACAGGTCTGCAGTGAAATGAGCAAACGCAGTCGGTCATAACAAGGGTCGAGCTTAGACCACCTTTGTTACTCGAGATGACATGCGTCTAATGGGTGGGAGCTCACGCAAAGAAGTCGAGCCCTTGAAAATCGATATGTGTATTTAAGTAACATATAGTATGCTGGTACGGATGCAGTGTCTTAAATGACGTAAGGAAACGTATCACGGAAGAGAGGAACTGTCAGACGCATGACGTTCGTCTGGACTAAAAGGACAAGGCGTGGTTAAAAGATGGTGGCTAACAGATGACCCTATCGCACCATTGGGAATACACTGGCGGCATAAGTTGTTCTGTCATGTATAATCCCTAATCCCACGAGACCCGAGGCTTCCACAGCCCGAGCCAAGCCTCACAATCAGTTCATACACCACTGCCAATGCTCCGGGAACTTCCCATAAAATGAGGTTTTCACCTGGCTGCTGAGATGAAAGTTTGCATTTCTATGTTATTACCATGGGTAGTTTTTCAAATATATTACATCTGATTTGGGTGTCTCGGAGAGTCACTAGAGAGGTGGGATTGGTTTGTTCTCTTGAAGGTAAGGTCAATAAACAAGCCCAGCCATCACATATATCCCCCTGGAGTCCTCTGCGTCACCTCCAAATAGGAAGAACTCGGGATTACCCCGAAGAGAAGCAAGCAGCGATGGTGAAGAAACCAGCCTTTGCTCGGCCGTTCGATTAGCCAGCAGCCAACTGAATAGGTCACATACGGTGTACGTACAAAGACCGGTCTGCCTAAGATCGATCGAAAGGCCTTGATAAGACACAACGCGTGTATCACTAATTCTGTGTAATGCTACAAGCTGCCATAAAAACCTTTTCTCTGACAGCTTGCTTAATGGACGTATCTTTCTCGCCCCTAAGTTCACCCTATTATGGTGAGAGAAGACGCAATTTCTGCTGAATCGGCGTCAGCTCTGACAGGCAGCAGTTGTTTGTTCCAATTTCTACTAATAGAGGGCACATTACCGACCCCACCCTTCGTCTTTCACGTGGTGCTTGTTGGACGGGGGCTAGCTACGTACGTACACATTGTCGTCAGGTTTTAACCAGGGTATATTCACGCAGGCGGCAGTTAAATTACTCTGACCTATTCCTTGATCACGCAGCAGACATTTGCTTCGCAAACATCGATCGAAGATATGAGACAACACAGGTGGCAATAAACATGCAAGTTTTACGCTTGTCTTTTTACAAAACGTCTCTTGTGTTACATAACGAAAGTCGATTTAAAACGGTTGTTCATATATCATTGTCAGCCCCAATGTTTCGCGTCCGCAGCAGTGATGATTTCATCGTCTATAATCAACACTCCGTGCAGCCTTTAGTTTGGACTCAACAGCTGTTTTTCTGCCAGCGAGATTACTTGACTAATCTGCTGCGGCATCGCTATAGAGCTAACGCTCGGGTGTAATGTCTGCTGTTGTGACTTTTAGATGCTCTGACGTCTTCTCGGAAGCGTTTTGTTGACTGCCGTCAGCACAAGGACTATTGCATAGCCATAACTTGTTGCTAAGCAGGGAAACATCAATCTTTCCTTTAATGTTCGGCTAAATGCACGGTCACACCAGTGGCCTGGGTTTTAAATACATATCTCTCACCGAGGCTCGGTCGCCTATGTGAAAAGCCAGTAGATCGTTTGACTTGGCAAACGCTCGTCGGATGACATTCAGAAACCTTGAATTACCGACCGTCTTCTGCGGTTGGTGCAAATCATTTGTCAAGATTACAGCAGGTGAAGAACAGCCATAGCATGCTAACTGAAGCTTATAGAATCTTAACAGGATTCGTCTGTATCGGCTGATTCATCGGTGCTTTTACAATGGGAGCAATTCGATTTCGATAGCTAATATTCTCCAGTGGCTTTCATAAGGGGTTCGTAGCAAATTCATTCCTCCAGCAATAATGCTTGCCCTGGATAAAAATAGGCGATTGGCTGATCCATCGAACTAATCTGGACTTCATGTGTAAGTAGTTGTACCTGATCATTGTTAACTGGCTTGTTTACTTACGTTAATCCGATGCAGGTCAAGTGCCCATCAGCGTTTCCCAGCTACGCAAGCGTGGTATTTCGATAGTGCCCATAAAGAATCATATATCATCTTGTTTATGACTGAATGTGGCTGGAGTTGTTTTTACAAGAAAGTTCACATATTTGTCCACCGGAAGGTAAATACATTGAAAATGAATAAAATATAGCTGGCCCCATGAATTTATGAAGTAACAGTTAACACATTTAAGAAAAACTAAGCACCAGTTCCTGCTCAGTTGACTGTGCACGAGAGACGATTGAATCGCCATCTACCTGGTTTCTTTTCATTTATGATGCCTTAGTGAATGCATGTATAGAAAACCAACAATTTGGTTTGGTCTAGCTTTCAGCATGACTTCCGATTCGATCATCGCGCTCTATCCATTTTTCCCTGGTGATATGCATATGCATCTGTGCACAACTATCTATACATACTTCTCTCAATGTAATATTTTCATTCTTTTGTAATTCAGGAATGCCCGACAGGAATTGTGAACGAAGAAACATTCAAAGACATCTATGCTCAGTTTTTCCCTCAGGGTGGTAAGTATGTTTTCTTGCCAATTAGGCCACTGAAGCGCTCTCCTCCCATTGCTAAACGCCTCAGATTGCTTTCCAAGCAACTGCTAGAAATACAAAGCGAGCTGTGAAATCCTTTGAGATTTTTCACATTCCGGCAATTTGTCGGATTGATGCAGCCTCGAGTCTCATGTGAAACACCAAATTGCTCATTTTTCCTTGTGCATAATACATCGCTTTCGTGATAAGAGACCGATTCCGTGAAAGACTAGCTCTTGAGAGCATCTTTTAGTGTACGTCTCTTTTTATTGTCTAACATGGATAATTTGGAGGCAATTACCAAGATACTCCCAATTTCATCGTCAGATTTCGCAGAAACGCCCATCTGTTATATGCAACCGTGATAAAAAGGATATATAAATTATCGTTATAAGTTCTGGTCGCGGCTGTAGCATGAGAGCAGCTTGCGTGATTTTGTCTCCCGTGTAATTGGAAGACGTAGGTGCTTCCAAGGGCTTTTAAGGCCACGCTACCGGCCACTCTGATACATGCACTATATTATTGTTGAAAACGACCTGTGAGCAAAACCATGTTGGCCAAACCACAGCTACAGCTATACGTTCAATGTACATGATTTGACCTCACGTTTATATTCACAAGAATATGTCCCAATGTTGGCGCGAAATTATTCAAGTACGAGTAATTCGGATGCTGACAATAGATTCATTTGTTATCTCTCTTCTTGCAGATTCCAGTGCTTATGCTCATTATGTGTTCAACACATTTGACCAAGATCACAATGGCACCATCAGCTTCGAGGTCAGTTGCGTTATGAAATCGTTCGCCGCTAGTTAACGAGTAAACAATACAAAGGTTTTATACTCCCGATGGCCTCATACAATATGTAACCATGAGAGATGCTCGGACTGTTATCGTCGCTCTGCTATGTCATTCGTGGGATATATGGCGGATTAATTCCCAC
>JAXGGS010282619.1:0-14408 GCA_035585475.1 Armandia brevis | reverse complement strand
TTTTATAACTGTATCAGTATACTATCCGTATAAACATTCAACTGTCGGGTGCTAGGCCAACACTATTTCGGCACAATTGACTAGATTACAGTTATGTTACCTCACTCACTAACGCACCTTTCACGGAAAGCTGTACAAATGCCTCTGGTCCTTTCCCCAATTTGTTAAATGCCGCGCACGAGTAGGTTCCAGCAAACTGGGGACAGAAAGTCGGGATCTTCAGAAGTAGCTCGTGATGACTCTCTAGATTTGCTGGAGGATTTCCTGGCCCAGTGTATTGCCACGAGTAAGCTGTCAATGGCGGATTTCCCACAACTCTGGGGGCCTTGAATATAATCTTGGTTTTCTTACCGGGTATGGCGTGGATTATGCCTTTCTTAGGCACTGGTTTTTCGGGAGTAACTGCAAAGTCATCGATATCATCCACATAAGGAATTTTTAACACATTGAAACATCGAACTTTATTCGGTTGAAGAAGATGAAACTTTCATTTCGAAATGGAAATATTAGCTTATCGTCCACTGTCTTTGTATAGATTCAGTAACAGGTGTTTTTACGTTAAGAATAAGACAAATCCGAACTCGCAAATAAAATAAAATATGCTAATTATACCTTTAATATTCACAACGGTGGAAGTTTGATTCCCGACCCCGAATGTGTTTTGTGCAGAACAATAATACGTCCCTTCCTGTCCTGGTAGCAAGCTGGGAATTACAAACACTGGCCCAACCGTGTCTAACCTCTTCTGTACCCCATCCGAACCCTGATATGCCCAAACATAATCTTTAAATGGAGGACTTCCTTTCTTCACGGGAGGAGAAAATCTGATCTCGATCTTCTCACCAGCATCTGTGTAAATGTGTTCCGTCAAGCGACCAGGAGGTCCGGGGATTTCTGATAAAAATAAGAAAACTATTTGACCCTATGTATCCTAAAGTTAAAATATATATTAAATCGGATACATGAAATTCATATGTTCTTTGACTTTATTTACCTGCGATAGAAAGTTGTATCGAGGCAAGTTCCCCTCGACCGGCAGCATTTACTGCGGCACACGAGTACGTTCCCACCATGTCTCCAGAGAAGGATTGTATATGAAACTCATTAGCATTGTGTTTAAGCATTTCTTGTGGGCATTTCCCATCCCCGACATATTTCCATGTGTATCCAGTGACTGGAGGGGTTGATGGTTTCGTGCAGCTGAATCGAAGGTTGATGGGTTTACCAGGCAGACTGTGTATTAGCTCACTCTCTGGTATCAGGGCAGCAGGAGGGGCTGAACAGATACATGTCGTAAATTAAATCAAGGTCTAACAGATTATTAACCTAAGTGCAGCACAAGTATATCTATTTATTTAATGAATAGATTACCTGCTGTGACTATCTGTATTTCTGCCTCGGGACCACACCCAAGCGCATTATACGCAGCACATTTATAGACACCAGACATTCTATCAGAATAGCTGGCGATATCAAACGTGTTTCTTCTGTTCTCTTTCAGTCCTGTCAGCGGTTTTCCTGGCCCTTCGTATCTCCACACATAGCCGAGCTCTAGCATAGTAGGGTGCCCGAGAAAATCAGGGGGTTTAAACTTAATACGAGCTCTACTTCCCTCCCTGACTTCAATCACTTCACCATGGTTACCAAGAGTGCCCGGTACCCCTGTGTGTAAAAATGGCATTAACACTGTTATTCAAAATAGGAGTACACACTTAACAAACTGTACTCGAAATATTTTACTGGCAAAGGCTGATCCTTCATAGAGGTACCATGCCAAGTTATATTGATATGCTATGTCTAATAATTACTTTGAGCAGCCACTGTAATCTCCGTAGTTGGTCCCGGTATAACATTCCATGGTGTACACCTGTAGATGCCACAATCCCTCTCCCCGAATCTGGCGATGGGAAATGTTGGTTCTTCCGAATTCCATGCCTCTTTCTTGGTATGTTTGCGTATGAATTCCCATTTGTAGGACACTTTACAAGGTTCCCCTTTATGCTGCGGTGGAGTGAACTTCACATCTACATTGGTTCCAAGTTTAAAATACTGCGTGGTTTGTCTTACAGTGACCGGCTCTGGTGCAACTAAATCAAATAAGTAATTCACGAGCAGTACAATAATTGATAATATTTTAAACGAGAATCATAGTTATAGGTAATAAATGATAATCACACCTGCAGAATACACCATTATATTTGCCACATTAGCTTTATGCTTTGAACTTTTGCCCTGACATATGTAGAGACCAGCATAAGATCGGTCAAACCGCTCAATATAAAACTCCGCCTGCTTCAGGTGTTGCAGGCCCGGTGCAGCTGTACCTCGGCCTTCATATCGCCAGGTATATTTCTGGAAGGTCAGGAGAGATCCCTCACATGATTGCCCTGGGTTAGACTGCAATGTCAGGGGGTTTCCTTTGATACCATAAACTTCTCTCCTGGGTGACTCGTACACAAGCTGTGGCTCAGTGTGCACCATTATATTTGCCACCTTGGCTTTCCGCTTGCAACTTTTGCCTTTACATACGTAGAGACCAGCATGTGTTGGGTCAAATGTTTTAATTTTAAACTCCGCCTGCGTTTGATGTTTCAGGCCGGGTGCTGCTGTTCCACCGCCTTCATATCGCCAGTAATATTTCTTGAAGGTCAGAGGAGATCCATCACTTGATAACACTTGGTCAGACTCTAACAACAGGGTTTCTCCTGGTGTACCATACACCTCTTCCTGGGGTGACTCATGCACAAGTTGTGGCCCTGAAGTGGATATAGAACATGTTAGGTCATGTTTGTCTTCTATTTTATGCATCGAACTCTGTTGATATATGGCTATACGTGCATACCTGTGCAGCAGGGGCAGCACGATGACTGTACATCCTTTGCATAATATACTGGTCGAATGCGCCCAGATTTCCCTTCTAAAGTCAAAATAAGATCACAAAGATATTAAATTGATTACCTCAAACTAGTAAGGGTAATATTGAATTTGTAATATTTATTCAGAAGCAATGGTTGGTACCCCAGCATAATACTACATCAATGCGCCATGCATACAAATTTATTTTCACACATTCAACAATGGTTATCGTTCTGCGTTTGTAAAAGGAAAGACTTCATGAAGGGATCAAAAGCAAATAACAAGTTATTATCAATCTGTGTAGTCTATTAATTGTCTATCTTAAACAGACATTGAGGTATTAGAAAGAATGAAGTGGGCGATGAGGGACATCATAGCATGTAAAACGTATCGGTGACACCCTCTGCTACAAACGTTTTCCGGGCAAGGTCAGTCCCAATACCTCGTGAATTAAAGGCTCACTGCGATCATGTCAAAAACACATTGGGATTTGAATGGGATACTTTCATTTAAACGCCACTGAGCTACCTATCAAATTGATACAAGCATATATTGAGCAAAAATGTACTACTACGTATTCATTATAATAATTAACTTAATACATCAGTAAAGTGGACGATTAAAAACGATGGTTTCAGTGGTACATACCTGACTGCAGAAAGGGGTCTTTTGAATTGTAACTCATTTGGAACTAAAAATCTTAGTAAGGCTATGGTTCTTTATATGCGAAAACAATTTGCTCCTGTCAAAAATAGTCTCATAGTGCTCAGAGAGGCTATTTAGACCTTGATGCTGTCGTAATGTTAATGCAATCACTGAGATTAGTCGTATGACTGCTGTTCATCCATAATAGGGTAGATCTAAGTAACCTTTGTCCGTCGATGCTCAGGTTTGTACGATATATGGGCCATGCATAGACTGGTATCAGATGAGTGTGTGCACGTATATATCATTATACGACACAACATTAGTTAGGGTTGTATCGACGATGATAACACACCGCCATGTCGCAAACGTCACAGGAATCATATTGTCTGTTCCGCGAGAAGCTTTTCAGTCCTGTAGAATTAGAATCTTCATTTTAATGAACTTTTTAGATACCTTATTGGTAGTTTAGAATCAAAATTAAGGATGTAAATTATCTTTTGATTTCACAATAATCCGGTGCCCATGGAATAATCTAACGCAATCAAAACCAAAATATGTATTAATCGTATAGAATATAGTCTTTCAAGTTTATATTTTGTCACTAATTCAATTGACAGAGCTCTCCTGCATACATATATGTAGGTACACCGTAAAGTATAATTATACGTCTTAATGTTCTAATCATATCATCATATCATGAAAAGTTATTTGCCCCCAGGATCTGCTCCTCATTATACTGAAATAAACACTCTGAACAACTGATTACAAATATCTCAGACACGAACTTAACAGAAACTATGCTGATACAAGATTTACATACATCCCGCGGCGTAGTCCTTTCCCGGGGAGGCCTTTAGATAAGAACAAGTGGATAGACACGTGTTGTTGACGCGGTAAACTTGTACGTTATAGTTATCGCTGTAAGCGTGTACACAATTCAATTCAATTTTCAATTTAATGAAAAATTTTATGTTTTTTCACTTCATACAATTGCAAGTCATGGGAATATTCGGAACCAAAGCTACTGTTATTTCCATGCAGTTACTTAGTATCAACATCAGTATTTGTGTGAATTAACCCGCCTATTCAATTTAATGTGGTTACTTTTAGATACACTTTAATTTCTAGCAAGTAATTGCCCTGTTCTGATACTAGACCTACCTCATCAAGTTGTCTATCTTGATAACGTTGGCCCTTCGCAACAACGAAACATTAAGTAATGTACAAGGTTGTTATTTAACATAAACTAGTTAAGAGCTAGGATTTTGGTGAGAAACTGCGCTGCTTGACATATCTGGGTAAAGATGCTGACGAGGATATACAATACTTAACATGTTCAACAACACCGTCCTGAGTCATCGAAAATGTACCTGATAGCTACCAGTTTAGCACTGTACCCTTAGAGAGAGTAACCACGGGAGGCATCCTTAGAGCCTTAGTCGAGTGCGGAAAGACGTCAGAAAGCATTTAAATATTGATAATACTGTAGTTAGACTAGTCGGTAAACCTTGGGTCAAAATGACAATACAAACATTTAACCCGCATGTGATCAATGACGTAGTATGATTTGTTCTTAGGAAAATGAAACCATACGCAAGGTTACAAACTAGTAACATGTCTTGGAAATTTCCATTCTCAAAATGCATTCTCGCACTCAGTGTCAACGTACGTGAGTTAAATTTGGACCCGTTCATGACATGAAGTATCAAAATGTACATCTGGGTCCAGGCAACGGTTAGAACCTTCACATGACGTACTGCTGCATGGTACCATTTTATTTCAATACATCGAGCCACCAACTTAAAAGAAGCTAAACGGGAATATTTACATCCACATTAAGGATGACATAATATCATAAGGAATGATACAATGTATGGCTTTGTTTAAAAGTGAAACTACCGTATGTAACCTATTTCTAATCACATATAAAACAATAAAGCACTTATCATACTGATTTATAGCTTTGATAAAAAACACAATACAGATAAACAGTGTGAGAGCTAGGATTGTGCTGAGTAACTACCCTCTTCCCCTGTTTTTTCTATGTTTTCTCAGAACTTGCTCGAGAGCTTTCAAAGCTATTGATAAACAGGTCAATAATATTTCAAAGATACACTCAAGCATGAAGTATTCAGAGAAAATGTTTCTGAAGATTCTATAAAACAATAAAACCCTTTACACGCAATTCTAAAGTATACAAGTATGGCTTGACATACTGTATCTTGAATAGAGAAGCGTTCTATCATTCGTGCCTAGTTTGGGATTGTCAGGTGTTATAAATCGTGTTAACACACCATCACTAACTTGGAGACCATCACGGAAAGTCCCATTCTGAACAACTATTTATGTACGATACAACTAAGTCAATGAACGCATACAAATGTAAGAGAGCCATCGCACGATAGCATACTTGAGGAACTCCCACCTCATAAAGGATAATATATCTAAACAAAGAAATTGTGTAAATATTTTATATCACTTGATGCCTTGTATTAAGACATTGTGTATGAATGATCATCATAGAGCGAAATAATTTGTCAAATATAACTTAAAATATAATGTAATAAAGCATTCCATGTTAAAGGGATAACATTATCTCAGCAGATGAATTATTATATTTATTACTGTTGACTGTTATGTCTTGTTTGCGCTGATCAATAGATGCATCTGAGAGATAACTATGGCTATTCGTAAAATAAATGAGAAATCCTCGATATTTGATCATTCAAGCGATATTTATTAACATTATTCGCGATGCATACAACACCTTAATTGACAAACCACACATATATCCACATAAGCGTTTGGTATGCAGGATAACAGTTCTACAATAACATGTTTATTTAGACACCGTTCATACAACTTAAGCCATTAAAAAATTTAATTTAACACGCTTTTTGAATCTCACATAAAATTGTTTTGAAAAGTATAACCAATGGACATCGCTAATGCGCCAAGACATGTATTTTTTAATTATATAGCAAACTGTAGCCGTTGACGTACGTTCCACTTAACATTGCAGTTGAACATGTTTTTTGGTGCCGTTTTATATTATATGAAAATAGGATAGGCCATGGTGGGAAAGGATAGCCAAGTGCAGACATGTATTTGGTCATGAAGCATGAACTGAAAGATACATTATGGCATACAGTGTATCATTAGCGCAAGCTGCCGACAGCTAGTTCTTCAGTAATGTCGCCCCAACTGGGTGGGACCTCGATTTCCTTTAGATTAAACTCTTTGCTTAGCTCTGTTTTAAATGTAGCAGTGAACCACATCCAGTATTGGCATTGGTCCATGGATGGCTGCCCCTGAATAAACCAGTCTTTATAGTATTTGCGATAATTTGTATATTTATGAGGCTTTCCACCCTGTATTTTGAACTGTGACTTTTTGTTTGACACATTGTAGTTACAGTTGTGGACAATAGAATAATTTTTCTGGATAACATGTCTACCCTTGATAATCTCAGGCCTGTGTTGTATACATTTATGCGAGGTATTTTCCAGCTTGGCATGATCAGGATTCTGATTGTAACAAGGTTCATCACAAAACGGACAAAGAGCTTCACAACCCCAGACATTTGTGATAAAATCCGCCAGCCATTCATGAGTTAGACCTAGCCTGTCCAGTGTCATGTCCTCAAACTGATCTGTACAGTCAGAGAAAACCCTTCTAATCTCAGCAGAAAACGTTTGCTCAAAGTGATCAATATCTTGTATAATCCAAGATGACGGCAGGGAGTCTAATTCGCAAACAGCCTTTGAATTGAATACAGATATAGCTGAAGCTTCCCAGAATAAGAGAGCCCATTCTGAGACAGGAATATTTTGCTTTGATTTTAGTTTGGTGGATGTGCGAGATATAACAGCATGAATTACCTTTGTCATTGAGTTGGCGATTCTACGAAATTCTTCAGAACTTTTCGCTGCTATAACAAACTCCTTCAAAACCTCAAGAGCAATCTGCTTCGGTCGATTAAAGTATGTCAAATAGTCTTTGAATTCTTTTTGCTGAACCAAACGAACCATAATCGCCTCTAATAGAGCACGCTTTGAATTGAATGATTTTAGCATAACACCCAGCAGGTGCTTGCTGTACATTCGGTTTAGTTCTTTTTGATACACGTAGTGTACAACATAACGTTACATATCGTATTCTGGTAGCACAAGATTCAAGATTCAAGATTCAAACGTCCTCTTATTGCTGAGGCCTATCGACCATTTGCTTACAGCATACAATAAAATGGATTAATAGCACTGGGTCTATTTACAATACGAGGAAGAAGTGTTAGAGGGGAAAAATGTTGAAGTTCTACGGAATACTTTATTCATGCGCAATCAATGACGAAAGTAATACAATGTGCGAAGTGTTCAGAGGCTTCTTGCTAACTAACAGTAATTTAAATTTCGAATAAGGGTGTTAGAGACTTGGCAGTTACTTCAGGGAATCCCGTGATAGAGATAAGATGATCTCTGACCAATTACGGTAATCCGCCGGGAGTACATCTGACCGGTGCAGGTCACTCAGGTGTGACCACGAGTAGCGTCACTCGCATTGCGGTGCGACAACCACACTGTGACAAACACCGGACAACTAAACATGACATAAACAAAGACACATACTTGTTAAACAATAATTACAAACATTGACAATAAACTTTATTGTTCAACACTCCCACTTGTGTCATTTCGCTTTTAGGTTGTTGTAGTTCTAACAGTTCTTATTTGATCGCTTTGATTCCCAACAATCCTTGGATCCTCTAGAGATGGTCAGGGGGTGATGGCTTGGTGAAGACGTCAGCCAACTTGTCCTTGGATCGGCAGTACTGGAGATTCTAGACTGACTGTTTCGCGTACATGATGATTCTTTATCTGAAAGTGCTTCGTGCGATTGTGAAAGACAGGGTTCTTTGCTGTTGCAATGGTCCCTTGGTTATCTTCCATCATGACGCTGGGTTGGGAGATGTCGGTCCCGTACTCGCTGAGGAGATAACAAAGCCATGTCATTTCCTGTGGTGCGAGGCTAATGGCGATTTATTCGGCCTCTACTCTCTATAGAGCTACTGAGGTCTGCTTGCGGCCTGCCCAGGTAAGTGTGGCATTAGCCAGCATGAAGACGTTGCCAGAGGTCGATTTTCTGTTTTTCCTGTCACCAGCCCAATAGGCGTCCGAGTAGCCGACAATCGGCTTGTTGATCCTCTCTCTTCATGGAAGACTCTGAAACAAGGTCTTGTCAGCAGGTCTGCTGACACCATCATCCTTGACAAGCTGAACACTTGTGTCCAAGGGTGCCATCACCGGGTACGTCTCAGTCATACTGAACTTCCTCAGCATGTCCATGATTTACTGCTTCTGGTGCATCTGCAGAGTGCCGGGTGTCTGACAGAGGCTGATCCCCAAACAGTATTGGAGTTCACAGGGATCTTTCATGTGAAATTTCTCGCTCATGGCGATCTTCAGGCATGTCAGGTGTGCCAAGACGTCCACAAGGAGGATCAAATCTTTGACATAAACGCTGATTATCGTCAGATTATCTCTGTCCCATCTTGTCAATCTGAGCTCCTAGCATCATTACTAGAGCTGAATACGAGGTGGGCAAACTACCTGATCTTCCGCTGAGATTGGTGAGTTCATTGACACCAGTTGACCGGTATTGTTGCACATGTCTCGGAAGTGTTTGTCCGCGTCCCCACCTTTGACCATGTCCATGCGAGTACTTCTTCCTAAGGTCCAACTTCCCGGCTGGCAAGCTCTTCTTGTACTGATTTGAAAGAGCCTTCCATGCCTCCGCGGGACTCTCACAATTTCAGATAATGTGTACAATTATGGACAGCATAATATTTGTCAGCACTTTTAGACTCTCGTCTTGAAGGTCACACGGACCTGTATTATCTGCCGGTTTCTTCTCGGTTTTGTCCATGTACCTCCAGATTTCCTTGTCCAGCAACAAATCTTTCATTAGAACCTTCAACGTCATCCAGTTCGATTCCCCATTGAGTCAACTGATTGACCATTTATCCCATCATCTTGATTCAACATTACTCTGCTCGGGTACTTGCATGCATATGTAGCGTGTTCGATAAAGTGTCGGTTCCGTAGATCTTCTCGTCCACAGTGTTCTATCGGTTACCTGGGCCAATAACCTGTTGAAGTTATTCTAGGTAAAATAACACGAGTACAAGATATTCTACAGAATACTTTATTCACATGCGATCAGTGACGAAAGTAATACAATGTGTGAAGTGTTCGGAGGCTTCTTGCTTACAAACGGTAATTTACATTTTGAATAGCTACATTAGGATATTGGCAGTTACTTCTTGGAATCACATGACAGAGATAAGATAATCTACAGCCAATTACGTTAATCCGCCTTGAGTAACATCTGACTGGTGCGGGTCACTTAGGTGTGACCGTGACTGACATCGCGATGCAACCACCACGCTGTGACACACACGGGACAACTATCTCAACAGAAACAAAGACACATAAAAACATGTAAACAATAATATCTCTAAACATTCAAGATTAACTTTTTGTTCAACAGAGAGATGAATACTTTTACCTATATCAAAGTGTATACTTTCCTTCTAGGAAGTCGCTACTAAATAAACAACGGACAGTTCAGTTAACATATCGAGCTTTGATAGATGTTTTATAGCCCGGAATACTACAATGTCTCTATATAATTGTATATAATAATGATGATGAACTATCTATCATATGCTGCATTTGACAGGGCTAGCAATAACAATGATTAATGTCTATTCGCATCTTCCGTTTTTAGCATTGGTATGCCTCTAGTGCCTTTGTCCACGCTTATTCCCTGAAATAATTCTGAGGTGGTCTGGGATAGCTGACTCGGCTGGTTGGCCGGTCTCAGTTGGGTCCGCTACCTGAGCATTTGTGCCGCGAGTCGATCTCCCCCTCAGTCGGGGATGTTGTGGCCGCGTTGTCAGACGGTGGCACCCGTGTTGATGCCCTCAGTAGAGAGGACGGGGTCAATGTCGTCCCAGTGATGGCATCCATTAGCAATAGGCTGTTATTGTTTTTGCATGGTTATCTCGCTATTTTTGGTTTCTATTGGTCCAGGTAGGTTTTGGGTTTGTTGTTGTCATTGTTCTAAAAGGCCCATTGATTGGGGCGCCGCTCAGGTACTCACAAGGTGTTCTCGCGGTTTGGCACTTTGAAACCGACACTAACACCTCCACGACGTCCATCAGATTTGATGGTGCTATTTTTTAAAGTCTGTTTTCCTTAACCCTGTGAAAGTACATCCAATATGGTATGTTACGTTTGGTTAGGCTGCGTAAAATTAATGATTAGTTTCTCAAGCTTGTTTTGTGCTTGAGAGGGGGATGCGGGCCGCAGGCGCTTTTTTTTCTCCAGGGTCGGTGGGGCTAGGTTATTTATGAAGAGGAGGGTGCGGTAGGAATTTGTTTCATTTTTTCCCGAAAAATATGGTGCGGGGGCCTTTTTTAGACCATTTTTCGGCGTTCGGCAGCTGAAAGGAACGGTACGGCAGTTGTTTTTTTTAAATATGAGAAAGAGGGTGCGGGAGGTCCGTTTTTCTTTTTTATTCAAATCAAAATATCTAAATATCTGCAAATGCATTTAATTAATTTGTCATAAAGCCGAACAATCATTTGCTTGGATAACACAACTCAAATGCTAGCATTCTTGCCAGAAAATATTAATTATGTTTATATAATGAAAAGTCGCTACAATATAATACCATTTATCATCAATTACCAGCTCAGAGGGTAAGAAGATATTGAATTAAAACTAACTTCACAATATTTCTAGCTCTATATACATTATATTTTACGTTAATCCAACAAATAGTTCATCATTGATTCAGCTATTTCAGGTTTAACTCTATTCAGGACAGTCACAAAGTTTTCGAAGGTCTTGAATTTATGTTTTCTGAGTAGTTTCATCAGAATTCGATTTTTCTTTGCTGGAAGCTCGTCAGTTTTGCGGTTGAAAAGGTTAACTTCTTTGTCGTTAAGTACGTGCTCTGTTTGTAATAGCTTGACCAGTGTATCGATTTCTTCAGGATCCAATCCATTTATAAGTCTGTCCCGATGATGATGAAGTACTATCCAGTGGGGAGGAGCCTCCAGTTCCTTTGATCCTAAAAGAGTATGTACATTATCCAATAAGCATCTTTTACATCAGAATGATATATATCAGAGGGTGGTGAGAGGGAGGAAGTGAGAGAGAGGAAGTGGGGAGGGGAAGAGGGGTTAGGTTGAGTGATCTAGAAACGGACATTGCCTCTGAAACCTATAATGTAAAGTTCGGAGTGAATGTGTTGATGGTGACTATAATTTATCCTAAACTATGCAATGCATTACGATCAGTTCCATTGCGAGTCATGCAAAACATTGTTAAGTTCATTTTGATGTAACTACAAACACAAACTCACTCCTAGAACTATTAATGCAGTAATAATTAGCTTTTTTGCAATATTTGACTTCTCAAATTAAGTACGCAAGCTTTCCAAACATGACCAAAACAGTTGTGTATTTTGTTGAAAATATATTTCCTGCATTTTCCTGAGATAATCGGAATACAACACAGTTAGGATATGAGTAGTGATAGGATTTACCTTCAAGTATTGAAGCAAGGTCGTTTTGGTTGTGCTTTCTTAGGGCTCGAAGAGTCATCTCAAAGTCCATTTTTTCAAATTTGGCAATGTGCTTCAGAATGTTCCGGCTTAATAAATGGTCCTCTATGTTTGTTTTTGACAGATACGGCACTAGTCTCCAAGGTAGAATGCCTTCATCGGACAGAATGGATAAGATGATGTCCGGATCAACTAGTTCCTCGAGTTGGCCAATGTTTTCACTACGAACAAAATCGACTTAAACATCATTGGTTTAGCTAATGAATTTGTGGAATCATGATGAATAAAAAGAGGGTTTGGCTTTCACTCATAAAAGAAAAATGTTCTAAACATCCATATGATGCTAATTCGTCGAAATAATAAAATAATATGTAGAATAAGAATTTTCCAGGGAGTTTTGTTTTGGTAGCAAACTCTGTAACTAGTTGATGGTAGAATAATTTGGTTTAGAACTGGGCAGTAGTGGAGCTCCTTAAATAACAGAATAGATGGATCCCATAGTCAAGGCTAGCCCCTCAGTGCTAAATAAATGAATTCATAGACTATAGTTCGCATTTTGGGTTCACAAATGAGTGACAACTTCGTAATAGACTTGGCAATAAAAAGCTTGATATATCTGATGATAAAACGTTAACCGAAGAATAGATAGCTGAGACGTGATAACATACTCCCTTCCCTGATATTTCACGATTATTTCATGTGAAATCTAATTTCCCAATAATAACATTTCACGGATGATTATTTTTTCACAGATAAAAATTACATATTTCATACACATTATATTTGTTGTGAAATATGGGTAACCATACTTAATTCAATTTAACAACAGTTTGTTACCATTTTAGTTTGGATAAATTTAGATTTAAATTTTCCACTAATAAGTTGTTAGGCCAGGCAACAGGTAAATAGGAAGCCCATGAGTTCGATCCCCCGGTTAGATAGCATCTAGTCAAAACTTTACCACAAAATATTTTCCATGGTAAAAGTAGCCGTGAAAATGGATGATTTGCTAGCCGTAAAAAAAGTTTTTGCGCACATTAATTTACATACACATTAAGTTTCAGAGAATGATTAGTTCCGCCAGATTATTGCAAACTCATGGAAATCTTCTCGTATTAACATGTTCATTCAAAATATGGAAGCCAACTTTCAATTGAAAACCTTAAAACATTAAAGCAGATTTAATTTTCGGTATTTCTGCTGTGCATTGATTCAAAAATGATCCGTATTCAAATAATAAAATCAAGGTTCAAACAACAATTAACATCAATAGACTCAACTCGACGAAAACGTGTTTTATTCATGCATATACTCACCTGATTATTTTCTTGTAGGATCCTGATGTAGATAACTGTCTCGGCAATCTAGAAGGTTCTCTATCTAAGTCAGTATAGTCGCCTCCGCTTATCTCTGGTGTTTGCTAAAAAATAAAAAAATAAATGCAATACTTCAACAATACGTTAGAAATATACTGTTTTCTTCAGTAACAAATTCAAATTGACATCTCACTGTGTTTCCTTCTCCCAAAGATGATGCAGATTCACCACAACTTGTTAATATTGAAAGGGAAGACACCTATAGAAAGATAGAAATACAGTTAGTCGTGTTTTATTCATACAATGAGTACACGAAACGCAAACTGACTCGTGGAAACATTAATGTCGCATACCTGACTAAGGCTCTGTGAGGAAGGAATGACCTGAATAATTCAGATTGTGAATAAATATTAGGTACAATCGCACATTAACGTCAGCATTATAATAAATTATGGTCGCAAACATCCGTCATTCATACCTTGAAATCTCCTACTCTGTGTGTTATATCTTCAGCTGATATGCATTGAAAAAGTACACTGGCATCGTTTTCATTATACTGGGATACATACACATTCAGTGGAGCGTCCGGATTTAGTGTCGGATTATAATACGGGACCCCATAAATATAGCCATCGTGGTTAGATGTATTTGGCTCCTCCCAATTAATGCCTGAAACCTGTGTTTTGCTCATAAATATTCTAACACCTTTTTGAAATGATTGAGATGTTGGTTCTTCCATGTTATCTGCAAGTATCATCAATATTGAAATAAAATCAATTACATGGATTGCTTATAACGTTGAAACATTTTCAGGTTTAAAAAACGGAAATTTAACCTTTTGAAAACATATCTCCCTCTTTCTTTATCAGAAGCTCCGCGCACTCGGCGCTTCCGTAGTCTTCAGCTGCATTTAAACTCAAAAAGCCATCAACATTTCGAATGGTTACATTAGCACCG
>JAXGGS010282508.1:0-14414 GCA_035585475.1 Armandia brevis | reverse complement strand
CATTTATTATCCCGTCGGCTGGTACTTTGACAGCATTGTTGGGTATGGGGATCGGAAGCACCGCTATCGCATACATACTTTTTTTCTGGTTGGTGGCGCATGCAGGTTCTACCAATACCCAATTGGTAACCATGCTTATACCTATTGTTGCCACTTTGCTTGGGGTGTATTTGCTTGGCGAACACTTCGGATGGGTAGAGGCGGTTGGTATGGCTATGATTTCTGTAGCGCTCCTGCTGGTGATGAAAAAAGCAACCAAGCCAGAAAAACAGCCTGCTACAAATAGGAAGAATGCATGAAGACAGTTCTGTGTTACGGAGACTCCAATACCTGGGGCAGTGTGCCAAATGAAAACAGGCGTTATGGTTTGCATGAGCGTTGGCCAGCGCTGTTGCGCAATGCTTTACCAAAAGATTACTGGTTGATAGAAGAAGGGCACTCTGGCAGAACAACAGTACACGACGACCCGTTTGAACCCGGTAGAAATGGGCTTCACTATTTGCTGCCCTGTCTTGAATCGCATATGCCCGATCTGGTGGTATTGCTGCTGGGTACCAACGATCTTAAGCAGTGTTACGGTGTATCTGCCTACGATGTTTCGCGTGGGGCAGCTAGGTTAGTACGCCTCATCCAGCAATTTACTCCTCGCATTCCCCATCCGCCAATTCAGGTGTTGTTGGTAAGCCCACCTCCGGTGATTGAAGTGGCTAGTTTGTCAGACATGTCTAGTGGTGCAGCAGCAAAATCCCAGCAATTGGCACATTACTATGCAGATCGTGCGCAGGAGCTTGGGTGTGGTTTTTTTGATGCCGGAACAGTTGTCAATTCATGCCCATTTGAAGGCGTGCACTGGCAGCAGGCAGAGCATAAAAAACTCGCTGCAGCCTTGTTACCGCTGGTGTGCGATCTCTTGTAAACCGGTCAGCTCATTGCGTATCTAGGTCGATTTATCCTAGCGTTTGCTGATTAGTTTATCGCGTATCGCATCTATGCCTGGTTTGCGTTCAAGCAATTCTGCAGCAGCCAAACCAACCATTTCGTGAGGAAAAACCAACCATTCATCGGTTTCGTGCAGAAAAAAATCTGGGGTGATATCTGTCTTGTTATTGGCGGGTTTAAAGTATGGGGTTGCAACTCTAATTTGTGGGGTGTTTTTACGGCAGTTGGCACCTATGTCGGTTATTACTTGTCGCATACTTTGGCCGGTATCAAATACATCATCAACAATCAGTAACGAGTCTTCTGCATTGAGATTTTCTGTCAGATAGTGCAAACCATGCACTTTTACCTGTGCGGCTGTTTCGCCAATACCGGTATATAGCGATGTACGAATTGCGGTGTGATCTGTCTGCACTTCAAAATAAGCAAGCAATTCGTGAATGGCTATTCCCACCGGAGTGCCACCACGCCATAAGCCGAGAATGAAGGTGGGGCGAAAATCGCTTTCGAGAATTTGTATGCCAAGACTGAACGAGTCATCAAGTAATTGTTGTGCTGATATATAGTGTTTTTTCATGGCTATTTGGATGTGTTATGTTTATAAATCAATTAGTTGTGTGATATTGTTCAATATGGTTTGCTATGTCGCAAACGGGAAATGCAGTATGTTGATTGGTGGCTGCATTGTCTAGTGCGTTTTGTTAAAAGACACTGTATAGGCATTCTCTTGCCAACAAATTATGTTCTAGCAGCGAAGAATTAGCAAAATTAATGGTGGAAGAAGCCAGATTTCAACGCATAATGAAAATGTTGTAAATAGTGAGTGTTGTGTAAACAACACAGGGGAAGTTTAGATGTACGCTATCGTAGTTAAGCAAGCCTTTCAATCAGGCAATCCGCATTCATTACAAAAAAAATTACCTTTTTCGATAACCAGAAGCTGTGCAAAGTATGGCTTGTTAGCGCTATTGCTCATGCTTGGATCCTGTGAAAAAGTGGGTCTAGCAGGAGAAGATGGTTTACTTGCCGATGAGAAAGGCAAAGATGGGTTTTCAAATTTTGGTAGTTTTCAAGTCCGGTTTTTTGTCCGGCCGATAGTCCAGTCGGTTATATCTTCAATAGATGTAGTTGATGTAAATAGCAGCGCAATGCCAGCGAATGCTGCGCTAAACAATGTTACAGATTATGCTCAGTCTGCACCAAAGCTAAGCAAAACAGATTTCAACCTAGAAGATTTTAACGACTGTAGCGCAATGCGCGGTAATCACACTCCCGGCACAGCGCCATCTTGGTACACCAACCAACATAGTGACAGTATTGATGTCACATCCGATGTGTTTATTAAGGGTGAGCTAGCTATGGCATATCTCTATTATCATCACTGTGAAGTTGTTGCAAACCTTAGAGAACACGGTTGGATATATGAAAATAATCGATTGGGTAAGGTTGACTTGCAGCCCACTGGTGAGGAGCGCTTCGAGCCGAATGGTGCCGTGTTCCATACAAAAAAACTAACATGGAAAAAACATGCTGGTGGCTTAGAAATGAATGTCTGGCAGGATATTCGTTTTGCAGGTGATACCGAGCATGCATACATAACCGTTGTTATGCGGCAAAATTATTTCGTGGCTAATAGTGCTAACGAACAGCGGATTAATTTGCTGTCTAGCTACACAAAAACCGTACATAGCAGACAAGATTACCTAGCCTATGTGCAGACAGGTCATGTGCGTATGGAGTCAGTACATCAAAGGGACGAAGAGAGAGTATTGTTGTACGCGCGCGCAGTCTCCGAGGTTGTGCCCGCATCAAACCCTATGGCTATTCCCTATAAGTCACGAATTGTGTTGGAAATTGATCAAGGCAATGATGGCACCAGTTTCAACTATGTTTGTGAAGACCAAGCCTTTGATAGAAATTGGCCTGCTGCATATAAGGGCGTTTGGGAGTTTGATGGCTGCAGAGCTAAAGATAAAACAGACAGCTCGTGGAACGTTGGTATCGACTACGCGGCCGACGATTCATCGTCGACATATATTGGTGATGCCAGCGGTGATTGGTTCACCCCTAGCATTAATATATCTGTAGAGAAGGATGATGGTAAGGCTGAAAGTGTCGTAGAAGAAGACGATAATGATGAAAGCTCTGATCCGCCGCCCTTTCGCCGCGGGCTCAGATAAAAGGAAAACCAAGACGTAAAACTAACTAACCATCTGTTAAATATAGTGTGCAGCCAGAATCTGTAGGATGTTATTTAGCAGGGCATCACAAATCGCACACTTTTTTGTGTTGAATGACTATCTTCCAACAATAGATAACCAATCGGTAACGAAGATTTTGTATTGTGGCACTGTCTGTTGTGCCGGTCACTTCTCTTTATTCTCTAGCCTGTTTGACGCAATTACGTACTTGTAAAAAAATCAGTGTATTTAGTGGTAACCGAAGCCGAATTTCAACGCATTGAGTAAGAGTTGTAACGTAATACATGTTGTTGAAAGCAACAGGATAGGGATGATATGGATACGCTAGTTAAGAAAGAAAATTCGTCAGATCAAGATCGCATGGTTGAGAAAAAATCTTCTTTAGGAGCATTGATGCATCGCTTTAAGCTTGGTTCGTTAGCACTACTTTTTGTCTTACCACTATCTCTAGAGTCTTGTGACCAACTTGGCTTGATTGGTGAAAACAACGCACTTACTGGTAACAGTATGGCATCTGGCTCTTCACGGTTCGATAGCTTTAATGTTCAGTTTTTTGTTCGTCCGGTATTACATTCGGTCATATCTTCAATTGACGTAATCACAGCAAGTAGCAGTGCAGCACCTTTGGCTTTTGGTGCGGCATCAACACTGTACAACGCGCATTCTGGCCTCGCAGGCATGCCTGTTGTGCACAACGATCTTCTAGATTACGACAAACCTCTATCTGCACAGGGTAAAAAAGACTTTACCTTGGATGACTTTAACGATTGCAGCGCCATGCGCCGCGACTACACCCTAGCAACTGCACCTTCTTGGTACATCAACGACCAAGCCGGCAGTATGGATACCACTTCAGATGTGTTTGTTAAGGGTGAGTCGGCTATGGCATACCTCTATTTCCATCACTGCGAAACTATTGCAAGTCTTACAAAGCAGGGTTGGTTCTACACAAACGAACAGTTAGGCAAGACAAACTTGCAACCCAGGGGTGAGGCGAATTTTGTAAGCGATGGCTCCCCTTTCCATACCCAAAAACTGGTATGGAACAAAAGCCCTGGTGGTATTGAGCTTGGTGTTATTCAGGATATTTTTTATACAGACGATACTGAGCATGCCTATACCACTGTTGATATGCAGCAAAGGTACTACGTGGTTCAGGGTGGTAATGAGCGAGAAATAAAATTGCTAGCCAGTTATACAAAAACCATACATAGCAAAGACGACGATCAAACCTATGTACAGACAGGCCACATGCGTATGCAGTCTGTACGTCAACGTGAAGAAGACAGAGTGTTGTTAATTGGTCGTGCTTTCTCTGAGATTGTGCCAGCTTCGGATGCTATGGCAGTCCCTTATAAGTCGCAGGTTGCATTGGAAATTGATCAAAGTAACAACGGCACCAGTTTTAGCTATGTTTGTGAAGACGAAAACTACGACAACAACTGGCCAGCCGAATTTAGCGGAACCTGGGTGTTTGATGGTTGCAGATCCAAAGAAAAAACAGGTAATCAATGGAATGTCGGTTTGTCGTATGGCGCGAATGACTCTGCTTCTGCCTATGAAGATGCTGGTGACGCCACAGGTGATTGGGCCTACTTGCCAGAAGAAGCGCCGGATGAAAATTTGTTTGCTGATAACACTATTACCAAAGAAAAACCAGGATTCGGTGCAGGCGGTGTAAACGAATTTGTTGATCCTGATAAGAACTCTGATGTAGATGAATCATGGGGCAAAGCAAAAGAGAAGAAAAAAGAAAAGCCTAGCAATGGTAAAGGAAAAGATAAAGGCGAAGACCCAGCCGTAAATTCGGACGATGCAGGCGACGAAAAAGACAAGGGTAAAGGAAAAGATAAAGGCGAAGACCCAGCCGCAGATTCGGACGACGAAGGCGACGAAAAAGGCAAGGGTAAAGGAAAAGATAAAGGCGAAGACCCAGCCGTAGATTCGGACGACGAAGGCGACGAAAAAGGCAAGGGTAAAGGAAAAGATAAAAGCGAAGACCCAGCCGTAGATTCGGACGACGAAGACGGCGACGAAAAAGGTAAGGGTCAGGACAAAGGCAAAAGCAATAAAAAATAACCAACCTATGGGGAGCTAGTCTAGCTCCCCTAATTTCTTCTCCCACATGGTGGGACGCTACATGCAAATTTCTTTGCGTATTTCACTAACCAGGTTTGATTCTGGGCAAGCCAGAATGACCTATCAGAAGAATCTAATCTGTGGTTTGGCATAACGAGACTGCGTACGCGGCATGCCAGTTAGATTTTGTATAGCCGTATCAATACCAACTGTTAGCTCCATATCCTATACTTGACGGCTTCTCAGGTAGTGGTGTGTTTTGATGAATTCTATAGGTGTTGGTTTAGCCATCTTATTTGGTTTGTTTTTTGCTCAGACTGCAATTGCCGCTGATAGTGGAATAGGGAAAAGCTATTCACTGGCTATTGGGGGGACCAATGATGACGCTGCCATTGCCATAGCCTCGCATCCTGCAGGCGGTTATATAGTTAGCGGTACCAGCCGTAGCGCACTAAGTAAAGGAGACTATCCCGAATTGTACTACGACATAGTTGCGCAGAATGATCCAGTCATTGTGCATGCTAATGGGCTTTACCTGTTTCGTACCGACGAAGACGGACAGGTGTTGTGGGGCAACAGATATCCAGAGTACAAGGAACATCACCAGAATGTAGACATGGCACTACTGCCCGATGGTACAGCCTTACTTGTTGGCGCGGTACGAGAAGAAAATGCAAGTAATGGTTCAAGCGAGAACATCCCTTTTATCTTACTGGCAGGCCCAGGGGGGAAAGTGCTCACGTATAAAAAATACCCGCAAATAAAGCAAGATCAAGATGTGAAATACGTTGCACAAAGGAAGCCTTTCGATATAGCTTTTGAAAAGGCGATAGTGCTGCGTAGTGGCAGCTTTGCGGTGACCGGTAGGGCGAATGGCACGTCTTTTGTCATGCGTTTGTCTGCAAAAGGCAGCATCGAGTGGTTTTCGCTTTATAAGCGTTTATACAAGGAATACAAGAGTGAGCGTCGGTTAAAGCTGGTTGAATTGACAGATGGGCAGATACTCACCGTTGGGGACGACGCGAGTACCGGAACCTACGGATTTTTGCTTACAGCTTGGGAGGGTGCTTCTGGTGCTTTCGCCTGGGCATCACGTGTGCGCGATCTGGGGCATAGATCGCATCCAGAAGAGGTTATTGCTTTACCAGATGGCAGGATCGCCGTTGCAGGAACCAGTATCAAGCAGGCCGAAAAAGAATCGAAAAACGTCCAAGCATTTTTGTATATAGCCAGTATTGCGCAGGTTCGTATTGGCGCAGGTGCTTGGTATAAATATGGCAAAGAAGGAACCAACCTAGTGCGTGACCTAGTGCACATGCCCGATGGTGGTTTTGCAATGACAGGAACCACCACATCGTTTGATAAATCGGGTGGGTCAGACATGATGCAAATTCGAACAGATGCCAATGGAAAAATGCTTGTTTATAAAGGGTATTGGGGCAAACAGTTAGATCGGGGGGCTGCGCTTGTTCCAGCTAATCTGCCAGTCAACGGTGAACAGCAACCCGGGGTAGTTATGGTTGGAGCAACAAAATCGTATGGGTATGGTGGCTTCGACGTGTATATGGTGAAAACAAACGCAGTTGGAGAAGCACTGTCACCAGAAAAGCTTGTAGAAATGGGAAGAGGGGCGGTATTTCGCGGTTGCGAAGGCGAAAAATGCGGGTGCCCAGCCTATACCTCTAAGGTAGAAACCAACGGGAATGTGTATCAAGGGCCGGGTAAGGCATTTCCGGTCATTGGAACCTTGGCAAAAGACGATGCAGTGCGGGTTCGTGAGCTCATGATAGTAGAGGAGTATGTGAAGAGCAGCGCGCAGAAAGTGCGTGGGGTACGGTATCAAATATATGGTGGCGAGGGTGCTTACCATGTGTTGCGAGATAACAAATGGAACATTTGGTCAGAGGGGTTTGGTACACAAAATCAGGCTAGTTTGTATAAGTACAAAGAATGGTTTGAAATAGATTTTGCAGGTACCAACGCGTTTACAGATGCTGGTATTACCTATTGTCACGCAGGGATAATGGGAGCACAGACACAATAGTTGTGCATATCTATGCCCGTACATATGCTTGTTGTTGCTTAAGTGTTTGATTCATAAATTATTATATTTTTTGTTGCTTGTTGGAGCTGTATAGCAATGCGTTATCTACATATCTGGGTTGTTGTGTTATTTTTTTCTGTTGCGGGCATAGCTTCAGCAGCGGATAGTTGGTATGGCAATAGTTATTCGTTAACTATGGGTGGGGTATACGACGATATGGCCGTGGCAATAGCGCCGCATATATATGGCGGTTATCTGGTCGCTGGGCGGAGCAAAAGCAATTTTTCAAATGGCGTTTATCCAGCAATACTTGAAGATATTGCCGGGGTTGGTGATTCAGCTTTTTGGCCTAACCGTCCTGGGGAGAAAAATGGACTCTACCTGTACCGCACCAATGAAGAAGGCCTGATGTTGTGGAGTAAACGGTATTTGCAATTCAAAGAGAATCACAGAGTGCGCGATATGCACCTACTCGAAGATGGTACTGCATACATAGTAGGTGACCTAACCCCGGAGAATGCAAAGCAGGATTCTGCTAGTTCGGCACCCTTTTTTTTACATGTAGATAGGCAGGGAGATGTTCTGCAGTACAGCGTATATACAGATGCTATGTTCGCTAAAGGGTTAGAAAGCCTTGCTAGCGAAGAAACGGTCGTGACTTTCACCAAGGTAATTGCACGTAAAAAAGGAGGCGCTGTAGTGCTTGGTTCTGCCGATGGCCGGGGTTTTTTATGGCATTTATCTATAGAAGGAGACACTACGCATAAGCAGCCGTTACGTCATTATCAACAAACGAAATATACAGACCTGCTTGAATTAGCAGATGGCAAGGTACTTACCGTGGGTTTTCATACTAGAGCCGGAGATTCTGGGTTTTTGCTCTCAACCTGGGATAGCGATAGTCAACGCATTGCCAATATACAGATAGCTGACAAGGGGTACGAATCCACACCTGTAGCAATTGTTGCATCGCAAGATGGGCGTATTGCGATTGCTGGAACCAGCGGCATTCTGTCTGATAAGGGAGCTGAATTTGGACAGGCGTTTTTGTATCTGACAGAGGCTGATCGAATACAAGAAGCAGATGGCGTCTGGCATAAATACGGTAAAGAAAAAAAGAATGACACAGTGACAGATATGGTGCAAATGCCTGATGGCGGTTTTGCAATGACTGGGTACACCACATCGTTTGATGCATCGGGTGGATTAGACATGCTGCTTATTCGAACAGACGTACAGGGCAAGTTGCTTATTTATAAGGGATATTGGGGAAAGCAAACAGACGTTGGCTATGCGCTTGTGCCTGCCAATCAACCCGTAAGTGGTGAGCAGCAGCCTGGCGTAGTCATGGTTGGCGTTACGCAATCATATGGCTATGGTTATGAAGATGCGTATATGGTGAAAACAAACGCTGCTGGTGAAGCATTATCGCCAGAACAATTACTGGTTTTAGGTAGAGGAACCATATTCGGCGGATGTGACGGAGAAAAATGCGAGAACTGTGGCCACACCACTAAGGTAACTGAGGGAGGGCCTGTGTATGCGGGGCCTAGTAGTGCTTACCCGAAGATTGGTGATAATTTGGCAACAGGAGACAAGGTTGTTGTGGATGGGCTTGTAATGGTTGAACGGTACGAACCTGGCCCCAATAATGTGAAAAAACCGCATGGTGTACGCTACCACTTGGATGGTGGTGAAGGTACTTCCCATATTTTACGAGAAGACGGAAGCTGGGATATTTGGGGCGACTTTGTTGGAACCATCGAGCAATATAAGGCCTATTCGTATGATGTCTGGGACAGAGTGGTGCACGCTGGCGTTGTTGGGTATACTCGAGCAGGCATACCTTCTTGCAACCATTAGGGTGGCGCACAACGCGTAGCTACATTCACAATTTTTTCTATGTCGTTATCTGCTTGCGCCGAGTCCGTATTCTCTCTTGGCAAGAGTACATGGATATTGCGGCTTTTAGCATCCCATATGATGCTTGACTGTGAGACGTCAAAATAATGAGGCACGTTTCTATCTAGCAAGTCTCTACACCAAGGATCAGCAGCAAAAGCCCACCAATGGTTTTTGTAGATAGTTAATTCGTATTCGCAGGTTTTACCTATGCCGCAGTTTTGTCGTACTCGGGCTTTGTGTTGCTTGTTTGGCGATACGCGAAATTCGCTGCTTTCCTCGGCTATTCCTGCAGAAAACACCAACCACACAAAGGCGATAATGGCTGCAATGATGGCGATAACAATACCTGTATAGATAAAGCAGCCCAGTAAACAGAAGCCCGTATTTTTGCGCGTCTGTTCTGAATCTTCGTTGTTATCAGCTTGGTAAGTTAGCGGGTCACTTGCGGATCGCAATCGCTGCACAATGCGTAGCACCAATGCCGAGATAGCAAGGCATAGAATAAGCACCGGCTGGGTTGTGGCTGCCAGTGGAGCCACATAGAGTATTTGAGAGAAAGCGTTTGCTGACCCGCGCACACTATCAGCTTCTACCAGAAGCAAGGCAGCCGTTGAAAATGCGCCAGTGATTACAGCAACAAATATCGCCCGGAATATGCCGCCATCTCTTGGCGTATAAAAATAATACCAGCCTATCCTGGCACACAATGCAGAAACAAAAATTGTGACCAGCAATGCTGGCGGGCTGATACTTTCATGAACAAAAAAGCTAAACCCAGTTTGTAGGCCAAAATATAGCCCTATGGGGGTGACAACTGCGAGCAAAACAGCTGCCTGATTTGCCTCGCTAGCGCGGGTTGTTTGTAGTAACCATTTCATAGTTGGTAATGCGGGTTGGTATGTATGGGCATTGTGTGCGGCCGGTTAGGCTATCACTGTGGTGACAAGCGTTTGCACTATTGTTGATGTATAGCTTTTATGCCTTCCAAGCTGGATAATGCGGGGTATTCATTATATCTTGTGCGGCCTTTGTACACCTCTTGCCAGCCTATGTCAGATGCCATACACATAGAAACCATAGACTTGGAAAAAGAGCCTCCAGCGCCATCGCCAGATTCAAACAGCTTTCGCAAGCTACGTAAGCAACTACGTAGCAGTATCGGCAAAGCAATGGCCGACTACCAAATGATAGAAGAAGGCGATCACATAATGGTGTGCCTATCTGGCGGTAAAGACAGCTATGCAATGCTGGATTTTTTACTGCACTTCCAACAGATCGCACCAATAAATTTCACTTTGGTTGCAGTGCACCTTGATCAGAAGCAGCCGGGCTACAATCCAGACGTTATTCCAGGGTACTTAGCATCCAAAAAAATTCCATACAACATAGTGGAGCGAGATACCTATTCAATTGTGACCGAACGAATCCCCGAAGGCAAAACCATGTGCGGGCTGTGTTCTCGGTTGCGACGGGGCAATCTCTATGGTTTTGCTGAAAAAATTGGCGCCACCAAGATTGCACTTGGCCACCATATGGACGATGTTGTTGAAACCTTCATGCTCAATCTGTTTTTCGGCAGCGTGGTCAAGGCCATGCCACCCAAACTACTCAGTGATGACAACAAACACATAGTGATACGCCCATTGGTCTATTGCCGCGAAAAAGATATAGCCCGTTATGCACGCGCCATGCAATTCCCCATAATACCGTGCAACCTGTGCGGCTCACAAGAGCACTTGCAGCGTCAACGTATTAAAGAAATGCTAGCCGAATGGGAAACGCAGAATCCAGATAGAGTACAAAACATGTTTCGTGCTCTAGCGCACATTAAGCCCAGCCAGCTATTTGATCCTGCTTTATTTGACTTTGCAGGGCTAGAAGCAAAAAGGTGCTAAAACCATTGTAGTAGGGCAAATACCACTAAATAGGCAGTAATTAGCCAGTATGTGTAACACTTTCAGCAAAGTATGCTAAATAGCAGTAGTATTTTTTTATCTTATGGATTTTTGCTATGCGTATTCAATTTCCTAAGGTCAGAATGTTCTCCTGGCTTCTTGCTATTAGTGGTTTTGCAGTTGCCATTATTCTGTCTGGTTGTCCTAGTGGGGGTTCGTCCTCATCGAGCGGTGAACCATCAGAAAAAAATGAAAAGGTAGTTACATACTCAGGCCCAGGGTCGTATGTGACTGCAAGCCTTAATAAGGCCGCTAATCGTTTTGTAATAGTCTATGCAGAAAAAAGAGATTTAGCTCCAGATTGGGTAGCAGAAGGAAAATATACGGACCTACGCAATGGTTTTGTCAAACTGCAGACCGAGACAATTGATGGGCCAAAAGTACCAACAGACGATGATGGAAACCCAATTCCTGCTAACGAGCTGGAAGCCTATGGATTAGAGCTTCCCGGTTTTTCCCTATTTCTCAGCATAGGCGACGGAGCTGTTATCCCGATGTTGCAGCACAGCAGTTGCCCGACAGAAGATTTCAAAGCCAACTGGATAGTAGCGCAGGGTAGCGAAGACGATCCAAGTAGTGATCCACGCAGTGCAAGTGAAGCGGGTAGAGATTGGTTTGGTGTTTTTAACTATCACCATGCCGCTAAATCGGGCGAACTACCCAGCAAGCGGAGCTTGACTTCAGGGTTTCCAGATGTAACGGCAGACGCAGATCAAAACAATCAGAACATGCCACTTGGTGCGTGTAATGGCGGGTTTTTGAAGATTCTTGCTGATGACGACAGGAATCCAAAAACTGCAGCAACACACCAAGCCAACATGTGGTTAACCAAAACAGGTGCCATGGTTGAGTCTTTAGAACAAGATGGTACCAGGAACGAGACAATATTTGCTCTACGTCAAGATAGCAATATTCGTCTTGCTGATTTGAGCGGTGCCTTTGCAGGCTATCTAATGAACGGTATCGGTAAGGATGCTAGTGTTCAAGCGGTACATGCAAACTTGGATGAAAACGGTATAGGAAGGGGCTATGACGTTGATCCTGAGGCAATAAATATCCCGATTGATCTTGTTGGCGGTGTATCTATTACACTGAGTAAAGACACTGTTCCTGGAATGTTTACTGGAACTATAGCGGATGCTACTGCTAGTGGAAATATTGCTTGCATGGCGAGTGCCGGAGCAGGGAATGGTACGCTAATGTTCTGTGTTGCACAGGAGCCAGGTGATAACAGTAAGCCAATGTCTTTGATGCTTGTTAAGCGGTAGTAGCTATTACATAGCTGTATTTAAGACAACAAAAAAGGCCCGCTTCTGCGGGCCTTTTTTATGCGGTTAGTGCATTACGATTTGCCGCGCAAAAAACCGAAATCGCAACCAGCTGGTGCTGGTAATACAGATTCTGCATAGAGCTTTTTATAACCACGGGTTGCGGTGGTTGCTGGCTTAGTAAAACGCGCGCGTCGTTCTGCCATTTCTTGATCCGAAACCAGCAAGTCTATAGTGGCGTTTGCCGCTGAAAGGCTGATGCGATCGCCGTTTTCTACCAAGGCTAAAGGGCCACCCAAGTGTGCTTCTGGGGTGATGTGTAATACGATGGTGCCAAAAGCAGTACCGCTCATGCGCGCATCAGAAATACGCACCATATCGCGTACACCTTGTCGCGCCAGCTTTTTGGGAATAGGCAAATAACCAGCTTCCGGCATACCGGATGCGCTGCAAGGGCCAGCGTTTTGTAGCACCAGAATATCGTCAGCTTGCACATCAAGGTCAGGATCGTCTATACGGTTTGCCAAGTCTTCAAGCGAAGTAAACACCACAGCACGGCCTTGGTGTTCAAGCAGGTCTGGAGATGCCGCAGCACGTTTAAGTATTGCACCCTCTGGGGCGAGTGAACCAAACAGTGCAATGAGACCACCCTGCGGTGAAATTGGGTCTGTTGCAGGGCGAATAATACTGGTGTCAAACTTCCATTCTGGCGTGGACGACAAGCGTTCACTCAAACGTTGCCCGGTAATGTCTGTTGTGTTGGTATGCAACTGCGGGGCAATGCCACGCAATACTGCTTCTAACCCACCAGCACTGTGAAAGTCTTCCATATACCCCTGACCAACTGGCTTAAGGTCAACCAATACGGGTGTTTGGTCAGAAATAGCGTTGAGTTGTTGTAAATCTAGGTCGATTCCCATGCGGCCAGCAATAGCCGCCAGATGGATAACCGCGTTGGTAGATCCAGAGATAGCAAGCAAAACGCGCAATGCGTTTTCAATTGAATGTTTGGTAATTAAATCGCTGGGTAAAGGGCCGCCTTGCATTGCCATTTTGGCTGCCGCTTCTCCGGTGCGTTCTGCGGCGCGAAGTCGGTCTGCGTGTACGGCTGGAATATCTGCGGTTGCAGGTAGCATCATGCCGAGGGTTTCACCAATCAATGCCATGCTGCTGGCGGTTCCCATCACTGCGCAGGTTCCAGAGGTTACTGCCAGTCGGCCTTCAATTTTTTCAATTTCGCCATCGGCCAGTGTGCCAGCGCGGTAATTGCCCCAAAAGCGTCTGCAGTCGGTACAAGCGCCGAGCCGTTCGCCGTTATATCTGCCGGTCATCATTGGGCCTGCCACCAACAAACTAGCCGGTTTGCCAGCCGATGCAGCACCCATTAACAGCGCGGGTACAGTTTTATCGCATCCACCCATCAGCACCACAGAATCCATGGGCTGTGCGCTGATCATTTCTTCAACAGCCATTGCCATCAGATTGCGGTATACCAGCGAAGTGGGGTTAAGAAACACTTCGCCGAGCGAGATAACCGGGAAGGGCACTGGTAGAGCGCCAGCGGCCAAAACGCCGCGTTTGACTGCTTCTAATAACTCAGGAAAGTGCCGGTGGCAGTTGTTGAAACCGCTTTCGGTGGTACAAATGCCAACTATTGGTTTATCGAGCGATGCATCGGTATAGCCCATAGATTTAGCAAATGAGCGCCGCAAATAGCGTGCAAAATCCTTGTCACCATAGTTGGTGAGCCCGTTATTCAGGCCTTGTTGCTTAGCCATTGGTGGTTTTTGCTACCAAGCGGTGGCGAATGTATTTGGGCGTAAGGTAATCGAGTATGCCGATACTTCCACCTTCGCGTCCAAACCCGCTTTCTTTTATGCCGCCAAAGGGAGCTTCGGCTGTGGCAAGCAGGGTTTCGTTTATACCAACCATTCCGGCCTCCAATGCATCTGCAGTATGTGCTGCCAGTGCGCTATCGTGGGTGAATACATAGGCAGCCAGTCCGTATGGTGTGGCGTTTGCT
>JAXGGS010282397.1:0-14416 GCA_035585475.1 Armandia brevis | reverse complement strand
AACCACAAGATATTGCGGGAAAAGACCCCTTTTCCAGCATGTGTCACTTGATTCATTGGTTGTACTTGACTTTGAAAACTATGGCCAATTTCCAACAACTGTTAAGATTTTCTTCCAGCCAGTGAAACCAGTCAATTACAAAAAATATGACAATATGAAGACTATTGTTGAACTCTCTAGTTCGGCTGTATATGCACTTTCCTTATTGGAAAAGCAGCATGAATTAGTTTCCGGACAAACAAGTACAATATAGGCAGTCATCAGAACTTTTTATGGCCAAATTGTCAAATACAGATTGAATAATGTGGCGAATTTTCAAATATATGAAGGGCCATGTTTGGAATGTGGACAGCTCTTAAACCAATCTTGGAAATCAGCGGATTTAATAGTCTATCAAGGAGAGAGTCGAAGCCTATCAGTAAGTCTTATTACTGATCTCTTACTAGCCTTGTTTATTAACACCCAAGAGTAAACGGTCACCCCAGGATTGTCCAATCTCTACCCGCTTGTTATATAAAAACAGGGAGATGCGAGCGTTACTCTGTATAATTGTATTTAGATGCTGGTATGGAACAGCAATATATCAGATTTTGTGTTTTAGAATAATTTTAAAGGGGAATATGAGCACCAGAATAAATATATATATAACAACTCACATCTCTACCCTTTAACTCGGACCCCGCTCTCCAACATCAATGGTCACATCTTAACACAACCGTGTGAATTATAGAGTATTAATCGTGCCTGCTTTCTCGTCACCCTCTTAGTTTGTTGTTAATATATATTTGTTTTCTTTCGTGCCGCTTGTAAAATTGCCTTGTTCCTGCACGTCCAATCTCTACCCGCTTGTTATATAATGACAGGGAGATGCGAGCGTTAATCTGTATAATTGTCAACATTACCAGGATAATTAGGGACATCAAAGATACCCAGTCCTTTCCTACAGTTCTCAAGGTAACCATATGTGTCCAGGTAGTTTCTCAAATCCACTAATATAGGAGTCGTTAGATTGCAAGTCACAAAACGTTTAGATAATATATATATAATATTGGTATTACAATACATGATAGATCGTCGCTGCTTGGCCACAGGTTTTCAATAACGTACTGATAGTCTATCTGTTCTGTGTCAAGCGTCCGGTGGCGTCAACCTTTAACGTCAATAATCTGTAATGCTCTCAGCCCAGGAAACACGTAATCAAGTGCCACTTGTGGCCTAGCAACGAGTTGAACAAGTGGAACCCACCTACTGTAAAGTGTGCACTATATAAGTCTGAGATGGTATCACCCATCTTATTAAGCGCTATGAATGGAGTATTCACTTTGAAGTGTGAAAAGAGCTGATCATATCTTCGTCGTCACGCAATATTAAGTTTAAATTCAAAGCTTTAAGTGGGTCTTTGTACGGCAGTATATGAAATTGGTTGAGGTGAGGTGATGTATGGATAGCCTGAACGTTTGGTACTGTTGGTGATCAAAGATAAGACGAGAAATAGACGATTAAAACAAATCCGTTGACAGTTGTACTGCCAACATTACTTGCAGGAGAAATATATATTTTTAGTTGCCCAAGCCTCTCATGAAAAGTTTACATAAAGACTATCACAGCTCGGACGATCATTCTTCTCACATCATCTTCAGCAAAGGTTCCTCTTGCTTCAAGTCTGCGTCTGGTCTAGTTTAAATACTAGAGGGTCTGGTCTGGTCTAAATACTAGAGGGTCTGGTCTAGTCTAAATACTAGAGGGTCTGGTCTAGTTTAAATACTAAAGGGTCTGGTCACGTCTAAATAATTGAGGGTCTGGTCTAGTCTAAATACAAGAGGATCTTGTCTAGTTTAAATACAACAGGGTCTGGTCTAGTTTAAATACAAGAGGGTCTGGTCACATCTAAATAATTGAGGGTCTGGTCTAGTCTTAACACTCAAGGGTCTGGTTTGGTAGCAAAAGGCCTGGTCTTCAGACTCTGCAGGTCTTGTATAGTAGATTGGGAGGGCATGGGCGTTTCTAGTATATACGCTAATAGCAATGCTCCAGTCTAGTAATTATATGCTATAACACCAGGTCTGATCTTACAACCACATCCTCCTGGGATTTCTCCTAGTAAACTCTTGTGCATCAGAACTAGGTGAAGTGTGTAATATCTTATATAAACGATTGACATGCTGCAGTAAAGGATTTAATGAAGTGAGATAAACTTGTATCAGACAGGAGTTGTGTCAAGGCTGAAGGTGTCACCAAAGTTTTATATCTAACAAATAAACATAATTCCTGTTTTACTGGGTTCACATATTATACACCAGGGTGGTTTGTAAGATAATATGTCTCTGCCACAGGTGAGTAATTTGTATAATCACAGGTGCGATGTCTCTATAACTTACACAGGTGCGAGGTTTATAACAATTTACACCCTGTAGGTAAACAGTGAAGTTGACGAGTTACTAGTGCTAGATTATGTTTTGAACTTAGATATAATTTGATAGCATTGATACCTGCTAACACAAACTTAAACAAAGAAATAGAAAGGACACGAGTTAAACTAGTTAAATATCCGACTTTTAAGTTGTCTCTTCTATTTGTCTCCAGGAAGCATCATTCTTCCTAAACTAACAAACCACACAAATAACTTGATGGTGTTATATTAACACTTCATTGCCTCGTTTTACCAGAAGAATGCTCTCCACAAATGCAATTTCTATCTTAATCCCTTAGCCAAAACCTCATTTAAGGTGATAGAATAAGATCTATGGCAATAGTTTTATTATTGTTTTAAGTGTTAACAGCCTGTGGCTGATGATATTTAGAATCAGACGCTTTAATGATCTGTAAATGACAATTTTACCCTTCTGCGCTGATGACCCTGAGGCCTTCAGATTTGCAGCCACTCGACAGGGCATGCCCAGGCTTCTTGTTACACGAGAGCATTACGTTCTATGCATGATGGTGGTCCTGTCCAATTATCATAGCCTCATATTCATCAGTTAAACCATCAGTAAATAGTCAGTTAGTGGACTATAAAATAGTATACAGATGGGAAGATATCAAAATCTCGCAATATATGACAAGATGCCAATCTTATCGTGACAGTGGGAGACATGTGGTGCTTATCTACGGTCACAGGTGAGTCGAGGGAAGAGACTGATAACAGAAAGGCCTATTATGTGCTCCGTTGAAAAGCATCTGTCAACAGGCATCTGACATATATTAAAAGGGACCAACCTTAAACATGTATTTCCATAGGTAAGAATCCATTTTTAAGATTAATGCTTCTATTTTATATTTCTAGCGTTTAATTTTGTTCAACAGTTTATTATGCGATGTACGTTTATGCATTCAACATTTAGACTACAGTGTATACTATTGGTATCAAAACATTTGATTGTGTGGCAAACTTTTCTTACTGGACTGATCATTCCTACTGTATGTCTTATTTACTCTTTAATGTGAAGCAGCCAGGCGTCTTTAAGTATGTATGAATCTTACATATGACCGGCGATCAGGTTCACATATCAAAGAGCATATTTTTATAAACTAAAACTATCTGTCATTCTCCCTGAAGAGCGCCTGTCTCTATATACTGCAGTCGTGTCTAAGTTCCTTGAGGGTTAGTAAAGGGTGAAACGATGAGTCATCTCAAAGATGGCAGACGACTCAGCTCAACTTTGAAATAAACCGAGCTCTACTTGATTCTGCAATTATGTTTATGATAGATTCAAGGATTGACAGATGCCCGTGATTGTTACAAAGGTTAAGAGATGATTTTCAGTAGATCTTGTGATGTCTGTCGGTGTCTGAGAGGATTATGAGAGAGAACATACGAGAATAAACAGTATTTATCTTAAAGCTTTCTTGGTACTTAGACTGGATTAAAGGGAGATTTGATGTGCCATCAGGAGTGTGTGGACACATCGATGACAATAAGAGGACTCTGAGGATGTTCTGACCTTTATCTGTTAGTGAGAAGTTATTAGCGTCAAGGGGGAAATCTTCTCCAGAGGGAAATGAGAGGGAAGGGTTGACATTTACTTAACCGCTAATCTCAGCCGTAAGGAAAATATCTAAATATTTATAAGTGCCGGGATAATGTAAGATCGTCTTCAGATGTATTAGTGTCATTCTTGAAAGAACGAGTGTCTGAGTGCAAATATTGATGCAGGCTGACAGTCAGTTACACCTCCCTTCTATACCAGAGACTGTGTAATAATTAAGTGGTTCTAAACGCGTGCTTAGGTCTGAGAAAGTCCGAGCCAACGATGATAAAGTCTAACGGAGGCCCGGTAATATATTGCGATGCTTTTAAGATTATGTTTACGGACAAGCGAAATGTAGGGAAACAAAAGAAAATAACAAGGTATTCTGGTCAATATATCTATATTTATAAAATACAATAAAACATAGCAATAGGGTAAGACAATCACTAAATAACCCTGTACAAAAATAGTATATCCAACAGCTAAACTCAGCCGATGAATACATTCAGGAATCGGAAGCTCTTCCTTATCTAACCGCGGATGTCAGTGTTGGCATTACCACTCGTAGATTATCTTCCTATTTCACTTGTCCATCTGTTCTGAGAACTCGACAAGCTATAGGGAATCAGACCCTTCCTCTTGAGCGAAACAAATGTTCTAATACAAATGCGCATATAAATATGAATGTTAAAGACGATGACTTCACGATACAATATATTTATATGCTAAAAAAAATTACACTAGACATGCGTGATTGGGTTAATTTACACTAGATGACACCCTAGTTGTCTAACAAGGATTTGATTGGTTGATAAAACACTCAGAACCTGAGCGCGTGTCGACCCTCAAGTGTTTTTACAGCATGTGATACGAACTGGAGACACTTCAGGCCGGTGTCTGCCTTTCCACTTCATGTAAAACATTGGTTAAAGATTACACGCACGACATAGAGACGATTGAGACATTCCTCGACTAACAGAATGAACAGGTGATTCAGACTACAATAAACACTCGATACACCGCGATTGTCTATAGTTCTGTATAACGTGGATGCCGATCAGATTATTTCTATAACGCGGGTCACATGTCACATATCGGAGTACATGGCAGCTCTATATAACTCAGTATCAGAAGCATTCCCCGAGTTATACAGAGGGAGAACTGTGTTAACCAGTTCTTTATAACAGTTCACAACACGTGGTAGAGTCATGGGTCACGTGTCGCAATGATTAAACACATGGAAATTATCAATGATGGTTTGAACATTCCTGTATTTCATATAAAAACACTGAATCTCCAGTTTGAATTTGGTCCAACATTAAACAATCCGATTATAGATTCCACTGTTACACAGAGCATTCTAAAATTACCTTACAATTACGCCAATCAACAAAGTGCTTTCCTTGTGAATCGAAATGTCAATTGTATTCGCACCAAACATCTAGAATCTACTCCGTTCGTCGGCCAACAAAACGTATAACTATTGTTCCCCGCTAGAACTGCTGCTGGACTATGAGATGTCGACCCCTCTCGTTCCTACACTGAGCATATCCTCCTCCTCCTCCAGAAGTTGGAAGAGTTCCTCAGCGATAGCAGCTACTGAAGGATTGTTCTGTGCTACACAAACCAAGTCAGCTATAAACACAGAGTTAGGAGAGGGAGGCTGTGGGGGTTTGTCTCCTGGAGAGCGGGACTGTGGGGGTTTGTCTCCTGGTATTGGACTTGTGGTTCGGAGAGACTGTTCTAGGTCTGTTACCAGGGGTGAGGCACGGTTGTCAGGGAGCCTGGTTGCTAATGGTGATGAGTGGTTGTTAGGATACAGCAGCCCACCTTCCGTCGCTGTATCTACACCTGAATCTGTTGATGTACCGCTGATGTTCACAGATGAATCCAAGGAGAGGGACGAGGTGTCTGAAGATACCGTGGATTCTTCCTCTTCAGGTATTGTATCCTCATTTTCTTTATCATTAACACATCCGATTAAATCCGCATTAGTCTCATCAACATTCGTTTCCCTGACGACAAGATATTTAGGCCCCTCTTCTACAAGAACTTCGAATCTTTCTTTTTCATATTTGATTTTAATAGAGTTCTGCTCATCCAGATGATGACGTAGTTTGGTGATGACGTCACTGTTTTCTGGCAGCAGTTCCTCCTGGACGAGGAATCTGACAGCTTCCGCAGCACAATCTGCAAATCCAGAATGGAAGGGAGAGCGGGAGGCGGGAGGCTGAACCACTTTCTCGTCTGAGAAAGAAGTAATTTCCTTAGTGCAGAGATCTGTATCCGGAGCGCAGTTCTCCTCGACTGCTTTATTCCTGCTCTGATATCCTGGAACCTCCGTAGTGTCCATGATGAACTGCAGGCTTTCTGAAGGATGGAAAAATGTCAGTATATATCGTACAGATGCTAACTGGTTATACATCAAAATAAATTTAGTTTTTAACAGCAAAACCTAGCGAACCCGGTTATTTCATGCCATAGCTCCAGCTCTCCTGATTTCACGACTCTCCTCCTCTCTCCCTGTCACACTAATGATGTCTGAGAAATATTTTGAATTAAACCCTTTTGACTCTGAGCGTCTGTCGCTTTTCTTTGTCCTGATCCCGTCCGTGTAGATAAAGTTACCTGAAGTAAATGAAATTTAAAAGTTAAATCTCAGGTACAAAAACCACACGTTCGAGCGTCGTCAAGAAGAACAGATGTCAAGCTCCTGCACATGCGTACTGCAGTCGTCTTATTATCAAGTCTCAGGAAACAGTGAAAGAAAATAATTCTATCCTCACTAAATGATTCCTTTCAACACAAACTGCTCGTGAAATAAAGCACGCCTTTTGTTAACACAAATAAAGGGCGATTCTTTGCACACGTTTTATTTTCCGGGACACTCACAGATGGCGCTGAGTTTTGCCAGATAAAAGTACACTGTAAATATTTGCCGCTGTAGAAGTTGGGGAATCATCAGCTCTCTGACAAACAGTAACATTTGGTGCCTTTTATTCTCCTCTTGGATAATGAGAGAGTAAAGATTAACATTTCCTTTCCGGCGGTTTACATCATAAAGTTCTGAAGTAAAGCCGACAGAAGTGTTTCGCAAATTCCTACCTTACAATTCAGGCGTCTCACTGGGAGAAACTCAATTTAATCTGTCTCGTCTTTCACGGGAAGTGATTAATTTATATTTGATCTGCTCCATCAAAACGGAAGCCGGACGATGACGCCTGCTGTGGTAAATATGCTGTATAAAATAATACTGACAGCTTGTGTCCGGATTTCACACCCCGGTTCTAATAATTAACCACAGATCTGTCAGGTCACTGGACAATTGACCTTTTCTGTTCTCACACGACAACTTCACATGGGGGCGATTTTACAGAATTAAACACGATTTAACTGGACACCCAGACACTAAAATGGAGCTAATTTGTGTCCAAGTTAAACATGCAATTTAATTTGTGAAGCGTCTACACAAATTGACGAATGTAAACTGAGCTAAGTTCTAAATATTGCATTAAGATAGGTATAAAAGAGGCCAATTTCGGAATTTTTGTGTTTGGCCATTGAAGTCACCGTTGACGATGAAGGAAGAAGAGACACTGTTAAGAACCTTCCTTACACACGGATTTTTTTTAGAATCAGCAAAGTCAAACTGTACAGCATCACTTTAAAATACTATGATATATTTTATAACCGCATTTGCTTGACCTTAATTCATTTGATTTATTTCGTCATTGAAGTCGCCGTTAATGGTTAGTAACAGAATACGCTAACTAGTAAGATTATATCATGTAACCAATGACTTCATTATTTACTGACAAACAGTAATTGTGTGCGAGATTGGGCCGACAGAGGAAGATGCTATCTAGGAGTCAAGGAGAGTGTCAATGAGGGTGACCTGACGTTGTCTGAGAGAGTAAGGGTCGAATCACGAGACTAACATCTCTAGTTCACAGTCAAGGTAAAAACGTGGGGTTCATGATAGCAACAGTCTCGTCTAACTAAGAGTAAACATTTGCTCAGTTCTATAGTGATCTGTCACAGTTTCATGCTTTTCATTAGAGCTGCATGCAAGGTCCGGGGTATTAAGTTGTGGTGCCTAGATTACCTGAATTCATTAACAACAAAGATAAAAGTAAAAGTCTGAACCTTTATTCGCCTCTGGAATCGTTTTATCATATCTCATATTTCTGTCTCAGGGACAACTGTATTTGACATCGGAACCTCCAGGTCACAAAACAACATTTACACAACCTGAAAACCACGCGTCAGTAAATAAAATATCGGTAACATCAATTAGAACCCGATCGGCAAAAAAAACACTGGAGATTTGAAGGTGTTTAGAAGTCGACACGTTGACGGATCTGGTGTTTAACTCTGACAGGTAAAGTGGGGGGTAAAAGCTGGTAAAAAGTCTAACATGTTGGTTCTAAAACACCGTATCTGTTTTATCAGGGGTTTTATGAAAACACTCGAGCAGACGATCACAGTTTACTTGTGAAATTAGGCGCGAGCGAGTTGTTAAAACGGCGCTAAAAATACTGACATTAAACAAGATCTTTGAGATAATAGACAGAAGGTCTAACAAAAGTAACTAATTCTCGAGAATGCTATATAATCAATAGGTATCACGTTTGGGTTTGTAAATGGACAACATCAAGTCCGCATGCTGATGAAAAGATGAAGTGTGGCGTTGAATTCACTTGTGATTTTATATTGATGAGACGTGTGAAGTTTGGCACGGACGCGTAAGGAGTTCACACCTCTCTCACTTAATGGGTTTCCCTATCGCAGTTACAGCCCGGCGTGTAAGTGATAACCTGGTCCCCGTCACGTTTTCCCGCCAAACCACGTTCTCCGACTCTGTCGTCTGCTCCCCGTCAGGACGCTGATGGACGAGAGCATTGTTCAAGGTGACAACCTCTCAATCATTCCTCACATTATCGCCCGTCTGACAGAGAAACAAATAGATGACACAGGGGGAGAAACAGATGAGGAAATGAGTTTCTACTAATGTCGCGTGTCACACTTTGTCCCCATCAGAGATGGACAAGTCACCTGGGATCGTCATGAAAGATGAGGCGCCGGACAAATACTTCCACGTGCAACAGGTGTGTGTGACAGTCGTCAAGTGTGTGCGGCCGTGGTCAGATATCACATGAAGGATGGACATCGCCTGAGGCTGCAGAGGCTGGGAGAGGGAGAGGGTGGAGGGGCTGGACGCTAAACACTCCTCGTGTCTTGTTTTCACACAACAAGTTTCACGAATCTCGAGATCTACTCATGAAATACTGCAGATCAAAGTTGTCGCCCCAGGGGAGTTCGTCACTGACAAAATTTCTGACGCGCAGTAAAATGAAATAACCACAGATGTAGAAATGTTTGTCCTGCGTGTACTGTAAACAATGACATCCTTAAATAGCGCAATACAGCACAGTGCTGGGACCATTTTATCTAGTAATGGAATTTAAAAGTAAATTACATATAATAAAGGGACGAACGTGATTACGATTGTTTCGTTCCATTCGTTATACGAATGTTATGAACCATGATAAAGAAGAGTTGGACTGACGAGTGACTGTAAGTCTGGCATGGTTTGGGATAGAAGAAGTAAAGTGGCTGACGTGTTTCATCAAGTTATCTTTTCATAAATCACAACAATGATTGCTGGTCAACAAAAGATAAAAGTTACGGTGTAAGCCCGACAGTGGATACAGAGAGAACTGAAACAGCTGAACCTTGAATAACTAGATCTGAGGCTTTACCTATAATAGGTTTTATCATGAATAGGGGAGAAATAGCAGCGTCTCGGTGCATGCAAGTCGTACTAATATGCGTATTCTCAATATTCAACGTATGATCTTATGAGCTTTCAGATAAACCGGATCAGACAATGTAATTTAGACGCAACTGAGAGGCGAGGAAGGAAACTATGCGGACGGTCTGACCGGTACGATATTTCTCACCAACATGTGTGCGGTTAAATCTAACACACACAAACAAATGACGAGAAGTTGAGAGTTACAGATAAGGTAGTGGTTAAACCGACGACCGTTTCGTCAGTTTAGTACCCAGTTTTTTTTATATCGTTTAGGATTTTTTTATATCGTTTAGGATAGTGTAAGGTAATATTAAAACAGTTGTGTCCTCAAGTTGACGTGTGTACTGTGCGATGCTGTAATAAAGTTGTCCAACTCACCAGATGATTTACCTAGGTAAAGGTGTGTGGTGCAACACGTGGGTTATAATCAGCCGCCAGGTTAAGGTTACTATGACAACATATCAACCCTCATCCTCTCCGTATAGTACCATGTCGAGCTAAGCTTAAATCATGCCTACTCGGTAGCATGTGTCACGCTTGCCAACTTTGATCACCAGGACGGTTTATAAATATCAGAACTGTACATTACCTTGACTTGTATAATCCGATACACGCCAACCATGCATGGCGGCATGAGTTTGTAAAGGTCACATTCAATGTATCCATGGAAACAGATACAGATTTCTACACAAACTGCACACATCCAGAAGGAACAGGGCGGAGATCCTCTCGGGACTTCCCGGGCTTTGCTTCAAGATCCCGCCTCTTTACAATGTGATCTGGTTGTGATGTGACTATCTCTCGAACCCTATTCCTCTGCTCGGTCTGTTACAAGTGCCCACACTGAATGTGGTGTATGTGAGAAGAGAGAGGAGATATTCATCTTGTTGTCCGGGACTATAGTTCTGGGGTTGTGATTGTATGAGAGGGCGGGGGGTTTGGGAGGCTTGCACCTGCTCCCCGTCTCTGTGCGCACGCGCTCCTTGTCTGCGGTCTGGCGAGGTGAATGAAAGTGTCTCCAGGCAACCGTGGACAGGTGCAAGCTTTCTCAGCGCTGTAAACAACAACTATCACCCGTAGACCGGCCCTGCCTACCCGTGTACCCTGTAAACTTCATCATTAGACAACCCTGGACCTTACCTACCGTGTACCGTATAAACTTCTACATTAGACAACCCTGGACCTTACCTACCAGGTACCGTCTTATCTATAACAACTGCCCTCAGACCTTGCGCTATAGGGAACATTATAGAAAGCCTCGCATGTATATTTACATTATAGAGAGACAATATAGGTAGAGAGCCGCATAATCATCTGCGTGGTTATATGGTGGTTATACTATTTAAAATAATACTGTATTTGATAACGGAATCTGCTGATTTTATGGTAGTACTCAGAGATGTGACAAATAAAAGTGTCATGCTGTGCCCCCAGCATCACAGCAACAAGGTTTTATATCAAATACCGACATCCCAAACACAATCTGTCTCGAGTATACTTTTTGCTTCTCTATCGAGCCCTCAGATGGCTCTAGATGAAAGTGTTGGGGGATCTCGTTGATTTTATTTGCTATAACTCTGTAACACTGTTGATCAAACGTGGGATTTGGAAACCGTCTTTTTGAACTTGAGGCCATGTATTTAAAGCGCCTTGCTTTTTGTTACCGCTAGAAATTCCAATTCTTGAAGGTCTACAGCTGCTTGGATATTCACAAATACAGCAGATGTCCAAAACTGCCTTCTTTGTTGTTGTTGAGGTCTAAATCAGTTCAAAATTAACATTTAATGCACATTTAAGATCCGTCTATGCCCCTTTCTCTGCCTATTTAAAGTATGCTGTTTGCCTAAAAGTCAAAATCACTTGCCAATAACCCGTTCCCGGAATATCCCTTTTTTAGTTTTTTTTGTATCTGAGAAGGAGGGTCCGGCAGGTGCACTTACCATTATCTTGAATTGGTAATATACCGGGGGGGGGGGGGGGGGGGTAGCGGGGGTTTCAGGCCCATGCGGGCGGGCTTGAGAAGCACTTCATTTAATTTATGCAGCTAGCCTATACTTGTATACTTGTTACGATAAGGCAAAACGATTACTTCTTTATCTTTATATACCTTTTTCTTTATCTTTTGACTTGTTACTTATTACTTACTTCAATGGGAAATGCAGCTGCATTGTATTTGTAAAACAAATCTTCATTTTCGATTTATTTTCGCTGAATAATCTTGCAACTTAGCCTTTTTCCATCAGGAGTAGTATATAGACGTAGCTTCTGCGACACCGCAATTGGACTACTACTAGTAGTACACTACTTTATTTAGTCATAGTCGTAATAACGGCTGCACTTAGATAGTGCCATCATCCGACTGGGTGTTTCACATTTAGAAAGTTTGTTCCGGTTTCAACAACGTAGGAAATTTACAGCGTTATTTTAGCGAATATTTCACTCAAAAAAAAGTTCATATTCAGTTCATCATTTCAATTAATTACTGAAGGTACGTAAAATCTCCTAATCAAGCAAATATAACTTAAAAACGCGGTAATTGTACTCCATTTGATGGTTTTCTCCACGGTCGTATATGCGCCATGACGCCCTAGCCCCAAGGGGCTCTGGACGGTGGACGGTGATGATGCTCATCATCCTATCTCGTCCACTGTACTATTGTCGTAGAGTCATTTAGGGCTATGACGCCCAGGGTAAACTACGGACTACTACGGGGTCCCGGACTGTGTTAATCCGTGACCGGTCCGGGACTCGGTCCGTAACCAATAAAGTTGTGTTTGTATTGTTTGATGAAAAGTAAATCTATAAAATACTAAGATACATTTAACCGAAAATAAGAAAGTATTATGACGTCATAGTCAAACAATCAAATATATTTTCTCATCATAACGATCATAATGCATTGTGTCTTCATAATTGAAATGTTCCAGAAAATAAAGGTATAATAATTCATGTCGGGGGCCAATTGTTCATATGTATGGCTATCTATACATAGCCCCGAAACTGTATTTTGAAATGGCATTAATTTGGAAGATGTGCTTTTCTAAACATGGCATTGATTTGAAAGATGTACAAGTTATACGCCTTGGACTTAACTAAATATGGCATTCATTTGAGAGATGTACTTTACTACACATGGATTTCAATTGAAAGATGGATGTACTGATTTAATTTGCGCCATGAACGTTTGGGTTTTGTTGTTTTGTCAAACCTTATTGGCCTATTGGTTTTTATACAATACTGCCCAAAACGGAGGTATAGGTCTGCTTGCCACAGCAATCAATATTGTATCTCATGCACCCTCGCATCTATTGTGAACCGACCAGCGGATCGGCCAACGGCCTCGCCTTCGGTTCGGTAAAAACGTGGCCCATTGAACTAAACTAGTTGATGTACTGCACGAGGTATTCCGAGATCATATATATCATGGGGCTATACGAATGCATGTGTATTTATTTATTGGACTAAGCAATAAAGCTGGTTAGTTCAAGTTCAAGAATTCATTTGCAAGACGCTCTGATCTACTGTAAATTCTACATCATTGAATGGACGACTGCGTACATAATAAAGATACATTTGTACATAGTGTGTTTCAGTTTAGAAAGATACGTTATGTTAAGGTATCAAACTCGTAGTGAATATATTGTATACGTTTAAGGATTTCAGGACAACTGACCTTGGACAATTGCCCATGCATGATTGGCCATACTTGTGGACAACTGAATATGTTGCAGTCGTCTTCGATCATATACATCCTAAGACTTATTTATTTGGTCTCAATCCATTTAAAAAACATACACATGTCCACACGCCATTTTATTGTTTTAACAGCGATATTATATGTTATAATATCATATAATCAAAAAGTCATGGTTAGTTGTCGGCAAATGTTATGGTCAGGTGTCCGATATTGGCCGTGGTCAGTTGTCTGGATACCCATCTAAGTAATCTAAAAGCGAAAATTAATCATTTATATTGCTTCAAATATCAACCAAATCCGTTGTCGAGTTGCCTTCTATATACATGTAGCTTGCTTGATCGAGTATCGATTGAAATGTTTGGCGCTGTAGGTTACTTTACATGGTCGGACTGAATAACAGATTAGCTTTTGTCCCTGAATAGACATATACATTGTATATGGTGCATGTGTATACAGTGTTGATAATTATAAAATTTAATATGTAAATATTGTCCGTGTGTATTTTAGAACGAAGCCAGGAAGTTGAATCACCAGGAAGTGGTCGAGGAAGACAAGAGAAAGAAACTCCCCACAAACTGGGAGGCGAGAAAACGCAGAGTCGAGTGGGAAGAAGCGGAGGAACAAAGGCGAAAAGTAAGATATAGATGCTGATTGTTGTGTACAATGGTACATGTACATTGTAGTTGATAATTGACGTAACGCTGGTAGCGCTGGTATGCCTATAAAACGTTTATAACGATAATCATTAATTATTACATGAGAAACTTTTCCCTAGCGTTATTGAGGACAATAGAAAGAACATGATGTAGTTCAGATTAGGGGAGATGAAAAACTATCTATGATATTGATGCAGGTCGATGTTCGATATAACGCAAGTAGAGGGGATAAAACTTAAAACCGCGTAATATCGAGAACCACGTATTCCTATGGGCA
>JAXGGS010282286.1:0-14419 GCA_035585475.1 Armandia brevis | reverse complement strand
GAGAAATTAAAACCAACATATAAAGCATGCTTATAGCTGTGGTTCACACTCGTGATCGAACTCTAGTTTGATAGTATTTTCTGGAGCGCAATGATCGCGTATAACAACACCATCCATCGCACCGTGAATAAACGTGACCTGACTCACTGACGTTCAAGAGCGCGTCCGCCAGAAACTCTACAGTTGGTGTTTTGCCGCGTACCAGGAATTTTCAATTTGTGAGACTATTCCATTCACGATGCGAAATCATCGATTTGAGGCTTAGTCAACCATAACCGGCGAATTATTTCTTCCTGCTGTTACCTGCGCCGAATGCGGTATGAGTCAGAAACATAATCATGATCAGGCCTCTTCATTTTATATCGATCGTATTTGTCTACACCTGCCATAACGTCCAAATCATACCTCCCATGCTGCTCTGAGATACCGGGTAGTTTGTTTTAATAGCGGTATTTATGTGGCATCATTAAGACGTAATGCCATAATGATGGTATAGCGCGTTTGGAATGATTATCGAAAGAAAACTCGCGTTAAAATTTACGTCAAATTTCCAAATATCCGTGTCAGATTTTTATCGCCAAATAGTGCGGTTTTTTTTATATAATTGAACTGAAGAAAACGATGAACAAATAGTTTTTTTAATAGAATATTGAATAGAGTTTGTTGGTGTCGGATAGCGTACATGTCAACGCTCGTCTTTACAAGTTGATTAAAGTCCACAGATGCTTACGAACCCGCAATTTATTGATACACATTTTAGTCAGGAGTCAGATGCATTACATTTTTCTGCTGCTTCACGGATGACGTTCCATGCCGTATGGCTAGTAGAATGTTACAAACTTTCGGGCTCAGTGACCTGTGGCAATACCAAGTCTGTGTAGCAGAACACATACCTGCTCTGAATAGCGGTGCTCTCTGCCGTACACAATCCACCTCTGCATCGCTTACAGGCGCTTATGATTTGCAAAACTGTAATCAGATGTAAGCTATATCTCGTGACAAAGAAATCCACATCGCCCAGAATCGCACTGGCGGCGTATGAAAAATCCGCCCGAGTGTATTAGTGTATTATTCATAGTATGTTCCTGTGCATATTAAGCCCAATATAAGGAAAATACATTTTTGGTCGCCTCTGGTTTTGAAGGAAAAAATTTCCCTCAAATATTTTAATTATTCCAACGCGTCAATGGACCTAACACTCGACACATGTGTTATGCAAATGACTTTATATTCAATCTTGTAACTAAAAACGTACTTTCACTCACATTAATAGATGGTTTTCGCTTTCATTCTCCGTGGAGAGGAATCTATCTTGGTAAAAAAGTAAATATGCGCTTCCTTCATTCTTTTGTAGGGGTTGTTCACTCAATCAATCAATGTCGAAGTCATATCCACCAGCCAAATCGATGTGTCTTGGACCGGGCAAACTACAACGTATGAAAATATTACCCTGGTAATGAATGACGGGGACGTTTCTAGAGATATAGACATAACCATAGACGGAATAGAATCTTTCACTGGTCTCTCAGCGGGGATGTCCTACCTGTTTACGGTGTATGGCTCCTTGTCTGCAGATGGTTCTACTGATACACTGGCCGGTCCATCAGCAGCAGCGACACGTATGTTCCTTTATTTATTTAGGCATAGTTTCATATAGTCTACTGATTGAAATAAAGTAACAAAATCGTTTTTAAAGTTTAGAAAGCAAAACGTTTCGAGTATTTTATGATTATAAATTTATGATACTGTTTTTGGTAAGCGATTATTGCAACTTGCATATTTCTCTTGGATCTAATGCATACCCGTGGACCGGTGTTAAAAGTAGCATGTTGCTTTTACGGGATCCAGTTTTTCCAGTTACATGCATGTACATTATGCTGATAGCTTGATGAAACTGTCAAATGCTTCTGAATGATAAAATGTAACTCCCCCGACATGAAAATTGTGTATACACAAGTATTATAATTGAAACAAGTACTTTCAACTTCAAAATCTTAATTAATGATGATGTGTAATTTGATAAGGGAAGTCAAAAGTAATTTGAAATATGGTACATGCACTTATTGAAAAAGTTTGTTATCGATCATAACATGTGTACAAATTTTAATCAAAACGATTGTTTCACAGTAAATTGCTGACCAATGCATTTGAACTCAAATACTTCATCGCACATTTTAGACTCGACTGTTGCTTGTTTATTCGCTCTAGAATTAGAAAAATGTACATTAGGTCGATGAACTGTTCGTTAAGGAAATATCAACCGTAACAAAAAAAATTATGTCTCTACTGGTAAACTTTGACTGGATCAGCTTTGTAATATTCATATGTATTACTGTTGCACACTGATAACTATCCAGCGGCGGAATATGTAGTATTTTGCAAATCTTTCTTGATGTGCATCTACATCGACCTAATGTATTTTTTATCGCATGTGTAGCATTAATTTGAAGGGAATCGGATTTATTAAGTTGCATGTGATTATAATAAAAATAGCAAAAGGTAGATAATATAGTTATTAGTTAATTAGAAATAAGTCCGATCCACCAGATCACAATCCTCTATCGGAAGTGGACGCGTATTCCCCAAGTTAAAGCTCTACAAAAGTATTCTAGCCCAACATTCTGAATCATGGATTTACGTCACTGAAGGGCTCTGATGTATTAAGTCTCAAGATATATTCACGTCTGGCTCGCATGAATGTGAGATACCAATACATTATACATGTATCTGTTGTGGTATTGACATGTTAATGTTACAAATTTCGTCAAACTTCATCTGCAAAATTTCAGGAAGCACAGACTCCTCAGGTAAAAATAAATGGTGTAAACATTTCCAATTCACTGTGACGTCAAACTTTCATAACATTCACGTTTGAATCTTTATTCACGATTTTGAACTGAACATAGCATAGCATGATCACACGTCTGTCACTGCGTATTCGCGTCTATTTTCTAGTCATGTTTCATAAAAGTAAAAAGTAATGACTAACATACGACATACGGAGGGGTATTCAAAATATTGAAGAACTGTAAAATAGATTGTCGCTACTCTGGATTATATCATCTAACGGGTACTTGTTTGGTTACATCTTTGTCAGCATAGAAGCTACCGTTACTAGGATCTCCATTACCTATTAAATAAACATCTAAGTTATGACTGTCTGCATGTGATAATTATCGGCAACTGTGTCTGTTGTATCGTTCGGGTTGCTTTGGGGTCCTATAACGGCCCTCATTTGTGGATTGTGTCATGAGCATGGACAGTCAAATGTGATTTACATTAGCTCTTGATTTTTGAATACAGGTTTCTGATTTTCTGATGTATTTGTTTCCGTTTGTCTCCTGTATGTGTTGGTCATAGATCTTGCAATCGAGGTCAGCAAAACGATCGTTGCTGAACTGTCATAATATTTCAGCTCCAGCAACTCCTGTTAATCTCAGAGCCACAACTGTCACCAGCAATTCTATCTTTCTTCAATGGGAGACTTCTCCACGCAGCCACCAGGATTCCTTTACTCTTCAGTATCATGATGTTGCTGAGGCAGGGGTAATCAAAAGAGATCCGAGGATCTCACCCGCTGCCTCCATTACCCACTCTTTAACTGACCTCCTACCCGGTCGCAATTATTCTATAAGCGTATGGGCGAGTAAAGACATTATCGGGAAGCCATATAAAAGCTCCATAGCAACACTCTTTGTAAATACAAGTAAGGCTTTAGTTTGTAATGATGCAGGGCGAATGCTGATCAGGTAGTGATATATTCTCTTGAAATCTTATTCGGGCTTGTTTTTCCAAATTGTTAATCGATCGTTAAAGTGAAACATGAAAGTAAGTGGCCAGTTACTTAATACATGTATTAGATTGATTGACCAATTATGACTTGCTGGGAAGCAGGTTTCCAGCCACCCTAGAAGGCGAATGGCGATACATTTGTGTACTTTTATTTGGGTAAATGAAAAACATATTTCACTCTTGGTAGGTGTTCGCCTTGCATTGTCTAGAATAAAAATGGCTTGACACAATATTCACATAGAACGCTTCACTAATACAACTAATACTGTATTTGAGTGCTTTTCATTATGTTTTCTGACTTAATTTGAACATAATGACATTGTATATAGTCAACAAACTACATTTTTATATGCGTTAAATTCAGGCTTAATACGAGTGGCAAATGTTTGGCGATCACTCAAATAATCTCAATCAGTGCAGTTATCACATTCTATAAAATGAAGGATATTTGTGTAAATCATTCTAAACATTATCTTACAGTGCCATTGCCTCCAGTTATTAATAAATTAGAAGCTGTGAATACAACTTCACTGAGAGTAACTTTCTCACCAGAACAGGGTAGTGTGCAGGTAAGATTTAGTATCAAGCATAAAAAGGATATTTGCTGCTTTTCGTGATAATCGATTATTTTCTTTTTTAATACTTTCAGGATTATTTCAAAATCACATTTACAACTAATTCAAACTTGGCTCAAGTAGCGAATCCTCAATGCACACAGTCACCTTGTGTAATCGGTGTTTCGGGTGGTATACCCGGCAGTCTATACACAATCGAAATATCGGCAGTTAGTGGTGGAAGCGAAAGTACGAAAGTAATGATGACAACAAACACAAGTTAGTCTTAATTTAACTTAATTTTCATATAACGAATACTTCATTTATTGGGAAGAGCATGATCAGAATAAATGCGAAAAATACTATAAACCCAAACGATTGTCCTTCATGCTGACGTTTATCTTGTGACATAAATGTTTTACTCTACTCCGCAGAGCCGAGTCCACCGGGCGCACTGACGGCCAACTCAACAACCTCAAATAAAATTATCTTGATGAGTTTAATGCCTCAGAACACTGTGATTGGGGGAGAAGTATTGTCAGTTTCCCCTACGCTAGAATCAGAGCCCCGTCTGGATCAAATTACTCCCAACTACAGAATAACAATGTCTGGCTTAACGCCTGGACAAACCTACACAGTAGAATTTAGTCTATATAGTGGAGCTGCCTTTAGTGAGAAAGCTACAGGTGCTTTTACTTCAAGTGAGTAAATATCGGGTTAGACTAATTTATAACAATCCCGGTTCGGACGATGTCAGATTGGAAGAGTGTATCGAAGGAACTTTGTAATAATTGTCCGTCTTGGGCATATCCACATCTACTAGCGCATACGCGATACTTATATACAAATGGCTGATAGATATAGGATGCATTCCGTCTGTGCCACAGTACGATAGAACTTGCTGATTAGCAAATTATTTTCTCTGTATTTGTAAATGCATAGTGAGTATTAATACCAAGTTCAACGGTGACGTTATAAAATATATACAGTAACATTTTTATAATTGGGAGTATATTGGTTAAACATTTGACATCAAATACAAATAAGCGCAGTACTGGAGAACTCCGCTTTCACCAAACTTAACGTTTAGTTTATTGCACGGGTAATTGTTTTTCCCTTTATACGTTCAGGACCTCCCACTCCTAGTAAACCCTTTTCGGAATCAGCAACCACAACCACTTTGATCGTTGGTTGGACAATGCCAGAAGAAGGAATTTATCAGAAATTCACTGTGTCCATTTCACCTGGTGATATCACACAGTAAGTACTAAAACCTAGTTATTATACAGTAATCATTAAGATTATACGTCTAGTGAAAGGCATGTTGATAATATTTATAATAATAAGTAATCTGAGGAAATGTTATTACATATTATAAGGTCAAGACTTGATTATATTAAATTAAGGACATATTCATGAACTTAATTTTCCTTAATTTCTGGATCGCTCGGCCTAAGAAGACGGATTTTTCGCTGATCTAGCAAACCGCAATTTTGAAGTAATTTTATGTTGAGAGTTGCTGGAGGGGCGACAGTCGTCTCCCTCGGCAACGGTCAGTTTCCCCTCCCTTTTCGCACACCGGCCGACCTGGCACCAGACTATGTCTCTATGCGCCTATGTCTGTCATTGAGTCGAAGACAAATGCAAATGGTCTGCCAAAGGCGACAAGCTTCATATACTGGTTGAGCAACAGGCCGGTCAAATTATAGAATGGCTTAATATGGTAGTGCAGACATTGACAAAATCAAAGGACATGTTTTGTCTGACAAACTCGGCATTAAACAGCTAAATACACCTGCTCTATATATATACCGTCGATTTACACTCCCTAAAATCTGTTGTATGTGAGGGCTGCTTGTTATGGTACCATCAGATCTTTCACGTCACTTAAGACTGTACCACTGAAAGAGTGGTACAAATGTACTGTTAACCTGTCATAGAGACTGTGATTAATAGCATGAAAATGTAATTACTGATATTTGTTTACCACTATTGTCTTAGTTAAGTTATTATGGTCACTAAAACATACTAATGATTATGGTAGTATCTACTGTTTGTCAATTAAAGTCGAAAGTGCACTGATGTAGCGAATTAATACACCGCAAGGTCGGCCGAGGTTCGTTAAGGTGTAAAAACTGTCTGTTTTTCAGCCATCTTGTCAAATCACACATAATGATTCTCATAAACCCGAATAATTTCTAAATATAAATGTGGTAAAATGTACATATGTTGTCTATGACCCAATTTATTCATTCAAAACAAAATAAATATTACAAACAGTGTGATAACTCATTAAATGATACTTTTAAAATATCAAAAATCGTAACATGACAACTCCGGTTATGTGACGTAGGGAATGAAGTCACGACTTGCGTCAGCAAGTGTGCATGGTAGTGCGATCCACCATGGCGCTAGTATGAATGCTCTACTTTCTCGTATTTCCATGTCGATGCAACTGTGAACATTTACATTTTGATACTACCACTTTCTGGCTTACCTCTTTCAGGGATGTACTGGCAACTGAAGATCTGCGCCATGAATTTACAGATCTAATGCCAGGCGAGAACTACGTCATATCTTTGATGACAGTAGTATCAGGCAGTAATGGCGATGGTGGAGGATTTGTCCAAAGTGATAAAGCGTCAACCACAATGACAACCAGTCAGTATATTATTTCGATATCCATGTCTTGTCCTTCTTGCTAAATGTAAATACTCAAATGTCATGACGCCCCCGACTTTTTGTACATTTGATCATAAACTATATGTAATACACCTATTGAACAATGTAGTTATTCACCTTGTATTTTTTAGAACCAGAAAGCCCGACTCAAGTAACTGGTAATAGTACAACCACTACTTTCGGGGTTAAATGGAAAGCGCCCACCATGGGAAAGTATGATCGCTTTGAGGTGAAATTGGTTGCAGTCCCAGACACGTTTAAAAACGTTATAAGAAATTCAACCCTTGAAGCCTCTTACACTGGGTTGACACCCGGGACGAGCTACACCGTTGAAATCATAAGTATCTCAGGGAGTCAAAACAGTGCTCCTGCTACCAAAACATTTTACACAAGTAAGTGCTGCTTTTCAATAAAATGGCGCAACTCGTGGCACATTGGTTGTTGGCAGCTGTTATCATCATTTGTCTGCCAATTCGTAATTTTTTTAGCGCAAATGTTAAAACTTATTTGTTGTCTTTTTTTTCAGAACCAAATATGCCAAGAAACATACGACAAGCCACCATAACAAATTCTTCAATCATAGTACAGTGGGATCGACCAGTTGGAGGTAAATTCGACAAATATATAATGAAGTTGAATGACAGCGCCATGATGGAAATCTCCAAAGAAGACACGACATACTCGTTTTCCGATCTTCAACCTGCGACATTATATTCAATTACGTTGATATCTGTGATTGACACTGAATCGAGTGCTGAGCAAGTTGTGAACGTTTTAACAAGTGAGTGATATGGAATGCCTTTGTCCCAAATTATTTGCTTCTATGGGCCGCTCAATTACCGGTACCCGCTTCCTCGCTAAAACGAATGACGACTTTAATTTTACTTTAGATTGTATTTGTATTGTCCAGTTTGTGTTACCCTACCATTGCATTATTACGGTAGCTGTTATGCTTTTCCTAGATCCAAATTCCCCTAGAAACATTGATGTAACAGGGACATCTACAAGTAGCGTAACCTTCTCATGGCAAAGCCCTATTGGACCAACAATAGATTTGTACAGATATAATATTAGAACGGCGGACAACTCACACGCAGCAGGACCTACGGAAACAGCCTCTACAACTGTATCTGTAACAGCTGGCTTAGTAGCTGGGGCCACATATACGATAAATATAGCGGCTAAGAAGCAGATCCCTGGTAGTCCAAGTACCTATACATCGAGTATTGTGGCATCAAAAATTGCAACTTTAGGTAAATAACTGTAGGTCATGTTCCGAAAAGTTCTCGATATGCAAAAAATCCATAGATAAGACATTATAATATTTCTAAACGTTTATAATTTTTTGCAGAACCTAATCATCCTGTAGGTTTGGCTGAAGACGATAAAGGACAAAGTACTATCACCGTGACCTGGGAACACCCTCAGGGGATATTTGATCAATTTGAAGTTCAAATCAATGATACAACTGCCAGAAAGGTCGCATCGAATACAAAATCGCATGAATTTACAGGGCTTTTGCCGGGTGTAACGTATTCTATAACTGTAGTCACTTTAAGCAATACTCAACGTTCTACCTCTGCACAAGTGACCATAACAACAGGTGAGACATCGCGCGATTTAGATGCAGCTCTTCTTATATGTTTATTTCGCAAGAAATCAATAATTTGGTATAAATTCCATAAGACATGATTTCCGTCGTAATATTATTTGCTTCCTTTACTTGGTAATACCTATCCCATGGATTACTATTCAGTGTGAATATTGTATTATATAAAGCATGCGCTGTGCTTTGTTAAAAGTTTGTTGTACATTTGTGATATTAAGATACATGTAATTTGTATACATCATATGCATGCGAATTAGTATTCTATAGTTTATGATATAAGATATAGAATTGCACTGCTTTTATTTTGAGCACCCGTCAACATTTTTCAGAACCAAATACTGTCGCAGAAATAGCACTCGTGGAAAAGGACACAACAAGCATAGAAGTGTCTTGGCTCGAACCTGAAGGATCCCTTGACAGTTTCAGGCTCTCAATCGAACCCAGTACTACATCTTCAATAACGATACAAAAGTAGGTGTAACTGACATTGTATGATAGGAATGAAATGTATCTGACACTGTGCTTGTGGGATTTACTGCTAATGAACGCAAATCTCAAAACTTTTCTCAAAAGAGGCCAAAATTACAACAAGAAATTTGAAAAGCTGATACCCGGAAAGACGTACTCTATCACTATCGAGGTGTTTTCGGGAAATTCCGTATCAGACGCCAAGACTCGTGACTTTACAACAAGCAAGTTATAAAACCTTATATGGCGATTAATTACATTGACATATAAATTTTGTGTGTATGCGTTAATGTCAAAATGTTTTGCAGCACCATTGCCTGTTATTAATCTCAGCATTGGGTCGGTTAGAACAGACCAGTTTACCGTGCACTGGGAAGTTGATCCCTCGAGCATACAGACTATTTTCCAGGTTACTATGATTTTTATCCTTGTCGCTCGTATATGTTTAAGCCATTATCATGATTTTATACCAACAATATAATGAAATTGACAATCGAAACAAAGAATAGCAATAATATAAATATGATATAATAATTAGCTGGGTTTTCCAGCTTTATGGGTTACCCCCAAGCGCCCCTCGTGACGACCAGGTTTAAAGTAGTTAATAGCATGTCAAATCCAATGTTAAAGCGTCACAAGTAACGAATATAAGGAAAGGTAGGGTTCAAGATTAATGAACAAAAATTTAAAAGAGGAAAAATGAAAAAGATTTAGTTTATCAAAATGCGGGGCCTCACGACTATTTAAGCCAGAGGGCCTTGTGCGTGAAAAGTTCAAATCTAAGCACTTTTAAGTCGGAAATAAAAAATTATTGGCACTATTGAGAAATATATTTTATATTTTTCCGGTAAAGAGATAGTCACTCTTTATCAATTTTACGGTTTAATTCTCCAAATTTTATTATAAAGATGAGTTTGATGCTCTTTAAAAAGGTGTTGTTGTTAGCGACCAAATATAACACGTAATCCGACGTAATTACGTACGATATATGCATACGTCATATTAGGGCGTCACTTGACTTTCATTCATGCAAAAAACGTTGTATATGGAATTAGCCAATCGGGAAGGGGCTAGCATAAATTAGCTTGGTTATGCAATGATAAGTTAAGATTAAGCATAAATGATCGTCTATAATACTGCCATAGCTAAATACTCGTATTTTTAACGTTGTTTACTGTTTAATGATATTGAAACTTGTTGTACATCTGCAAGATTAAAAACCTAGCTAGGCGCAATTATTGCGCTTCTTCCCTGGTGCTTAGAATAATTTTATGTGTTATATGTCGTTTGCAGATTGACTATCAGGATGCTGAGTTGGGGGGCAAACTTCCAACCATAGACGTAGTAGCCGGTCAACAAAATACTCGGTATTCCCGACTAGTTGAAAATCTTCAGCCGGGTCATAATTACAACATCAGCGTAAAGGCTGTCAGTGGGCCAAAATCTGACGCCAACAGTGACGCAGTAACTACAAATCAAACAACGCGTAAGCTAACATTTTGGAATACATTTTCTTCTTACAAAGTGATTTATCTTCTTTGATTTGAATAACTATTATTCCTGTTCCTTTTAGTTCCTGCAATACTCTCAATGCTCAATGCCACTGTAAAGGGAAGTGACTCCATTGAGTTGACGTGGGAAACTAATGATAATAGTGCGCAAGACAGTTATGAAATCCGTTATAAGTCCATGCAAAAGTCGCCGATTTTGAGCTCACCGCTCATTGAAGTCGGTAATTCTCGGTTATTTGACGGTTTGTTTCCTGGAGATAAGTACACATTTGAAGTGACCGCTTTATCTAACGGGCAAAAAGGTGATCCCAAGTCGGTCGTAGGAGTAACAAGTAGGTGAATGGTTCTGAATAAGGTACGTATTAAGAGTAGACTTATGCACGTTGCACATGCATAAGAACTCCTATTATTTATGTTCCAGATCCATTGTCTCCACCTGATCTTCAGGTTGACGTATCTACAATAAACAGCATTGCCGTTTCGTGGAAGTTTGATGATTCCAAAACTTATGCCACCGGTTTTAAAGTTTATCAGACTCGGGCTGGTGGTGGAGATAGAATGCTCGAGCACACCATTACAAACATAGGTGATCGCTCAAAAACAGTTGGTTCTCTGCTACCAGGATATAATTACACTATTGATGTGTTCGCTATCACCTATGACAATAAGGAAAGCTTGTCTCCATCGTCAGTTCAAGGAACAGTTCGTGAGTATTAAATGTTTATAATAATGCGCTTTGACTTTAAATGTTGCTTTATTTAGTATCAGTATGTGTTCATGGCTGTTACTGTCCCGTGATTTCGTAGGGTAGTATGCAATCGTATTTAAGAGTAGTATTATCTTTTACTAGCATCGGAGGTATTATAGGAGGTATTGTAGGAAACTAGTCATTGTGATGATGTTTGCTATTTCACACATTTTGAAATAAGATTGTAATATGCAAGACACCGGTACATGATTTCGTTACTTTAATCCAGAAGTACCGGTGCGCGAGTTTTGCATGCGCTACCCTCACAGTTGTGCCCGAGAAAACCATGTTTTAAAAATAATAAAATATCATCCAAGGTCTTTGTATTTTTCTATAAACATTAATACTACAGGTATATATTCACAATAGAGAAAGACGTTTAAGTAGACACAAGAGCGTACTTGCCATACGCTTATGATTGATCTAAATGATGGTGCACAGATGCACTGTGGTATGACAGCACTGGTGCAATGATAATTGTCATTTTTTTTACGCAGCTGTGTTGCTATAATATTGGAAGGATGAGTGTCAGTCTTTGCTATGTTTGTGCTTCACAGTGACACTAGTTCATTCGCTGTCTGGTTAAGATGGGTTGACTTTACAATAACTGTGATTTAATCTGGACATAGGAAAGATAATAGTCAAGATATCAAAGGGTGTATATCATGTAGAATTTATGGATATGAAATTCCGAATATACAGGCTGTTGTGTATGGTTCTGTTAGTGTGCGTCCATGATGTTTACAGTAGGAGAATAATAAAAAACACTGAATTATCTCCCGAAAATACCTCCAGACGTGTGCCAGCAGAGCATAGAAAATCTACTCGGAGAGTATTACAAATATACCACACAGCCAGACCTTCTAAGCATACGTCAACAGGCAGAAACACTGGACGTCAAAACCACATTAAGAGCTCAAGAGGAATAAAGTATGCGTATAGAAGGACCCGACAGTCCAATGCTAATTCAGTGTTCAAAGACGTTCGTGTGATACAAAATGCCCCATCGCATGTTTCTTTGAGATGGGGTAGGGCTCCAATTAAAGGGGAGGTGCGATATCAGATTTGGTATTGGGTCGATGGCAATTCAAAAGAGGAAAAGGTCAACATGGAATATACATATGATCAGGAGATTACGATAAGTAGTCTTTTACCTGGAGAACTTTATAATATCTGGGTTGTTGGTATTCAGGGAAATATATCGTTTGATTATGATACCATATTGCAAAGAACTGGTAAGTACATTGTTATTAAATCAATTACGGTAATTTGGATAGAAAATGGTACCGCAAAAGATACATGTACATTGTACATGCCGCCATAATTGGTGATTTTGGTTTTCGAGGGGATTGATCGACTATATTTTTTGGATAGTAAGATTTAGTCATGTTGATATCCGGTATAAGATGGGTAGCGGGGGGCAAGCCTTAAATACCGCCTTATATCGAATACCATGTACCGGTATTCATATGGGCGACATTTAACTCGCGTTATAGAAAACAATTGAAAAAACAAATCGGGACATGACAGACCCGCGCCTTATATCGGAGAGCCTTATGTCAGATGTCTACTGTACCTATCGATGCAAATTAAATTGTTGACATATCTACAAAATGTTATCCTTCCCTTTCAGAACCTGAAATAAGTTCTGAACTAAAAGAGATTCCCGAAGAAACAACCAATGATACGGTTACCTTGAATTACACAGAGTCAACTGTGGGTGTATTCGACAAGTACAGATTTACAATTTACAAAGGCGATGATGAAACATTAAACATTCATAAAGATAACGACGATATAAACAGAAAAGTAGCTTATCAAAACCTCCTGGCAGGATACCTGTATACAGTTAAAGGATTCACGATCAGTGGAGATGAGGTCAGCCCCACGCCAAAAGAAACTAAAATACTCACCCGTGAGTCGCTCTTAATTGATAATCACATTGTGTGTAATTTAAACACCGTATGTACGTACCATTATACATTAATTAATATATTATCTATTGGTTGATTTCCGTTTTAATTCGTTATCTTCTATGTTACACTAGATCCAAATCCGCCTGTTCTCATGTGTGACTCCTCGAATGATTATGCACAAACCATTCACGTGACTTTGACCAAGCAATATGGATTTGTCCAGTACTACCATATTCAGTGCGCTGGTATAAATTGCCCAAATGAACGGAGTGTTGATGACAGCACGGGAAGTACTTCCTTCAACAATCTCAAACCTCACACAGAATATTCATTCACTTTCTGGTCGTCAATCACGATGGATGGAATGACAAAACAGAGCATTAAATCAACCAAATCGTGTATAACTGGCCAAGCAGGTTAGTAGAATGCGTATGACCCAAATCACCCATCATTATTTTACTAAACATTTTTTGCCTCGTTTTTTAACATGGGTATTGATGCACTGTTTCAGCTCCGTCCGCCCCGAGAAAATTTAACTACACGTCTGTCCTGCCGTATGAAGTAGAATTTTCTTGGGAGGAGCCAGAAGAAAGCAACGGAGTATTGACCGGCTACCAGATTTCATATAGAGGAACGAGACAAGTAGGACAAAGACGTTTTTAAGTCCTATTAGGGTATTCTAAAACGTTATACCATAAACTAATTGATTGTCTGTTATTTTAGACATATGAGACGCATGAAGGTGATCATGAAATAACCGACGTGTCTACAAAGGCCTCTATAGTTACCGGATTAATAGCTGGTTACAGTTACATATTCTGGGTTAGTAACTACGTAATCATTGCATACCTATGTGTTCATTAAAGCTGTTCTATACATTAGCTGCATCTCATGTCCTTGCAATTGCAGATAAGTGCTAAAACTGTAGAATATGGAGAGCGAAGCAACGTATCCGTTGCTTTACCTATAAAAGGTAAGGTATCGGTACTTTCGTAGGGGTCATATGTCATGTTTCTTTTAAGCTTTGATGAGACTAAATGAATAAATCTGACTCAAAAATTATATTATAGAGCCATATAAAATACAGGCATTGATAGCCGATTCTCAACCGAGGATTCTGAACATCAGCCATGACTGGT
>JAXGGS010282175.1:0-11636 GCA_035585475.1 Armandia brevis | reverse complement strand
CCGAAATAAATCAGTAAAAATATTGAGCGTCATAACAACACACGTAAACACGGATTGTGCGCTCTCGGGAGCATCGCTTGATAAAAACCGAGGCTGCGTTAAACATCCATTCTCAGGCAAATACGCATTTGATATTCAATTTTATGGGAATATTATTGCTGATTCCATCTGACCAGGGAGAACAATCTATTCGGGCCCATCTATTCCATACCGGTGCAGTTCCTGGTACTGCGGCGAGAATAATTCTATCACGAAGGTTCAAGAGACAACATAGATTTTTGTGTTGATAAAGGCATTGTTTGGACACTAGCACAGCTGTGACACTGTTGACTTATGACTATTTGATGCATAAACCTGATGATGGATGGGGTGGGACACGGGTGCAGTCGACATCAAAGCGAGTGAAGCTAGTCGGGAAGGCGGCTTGCTGGGAGGACCTGGTTAAAGAATATTTGATTTTTCTATTTTTCCACTAACAAGGGGTCAATTATGTGGGTGTGCGGCTTCTATGGAGAGCCCACCAGAGGGTGGCGCTGCAATCTTCTAATGTAACCGGCTGTTGGTAACACTGTGGTCAGTCTACCTCATCACCCAGACTTTTCACACTCAAATACCAGCCTCTCTGCCAGCAAAACAACAAATCATCAATGCTTGTCCATAAATTATACGCCCCAATTTAGGCATACTTCCTTAAGACATTGTGAATTCTTCATGAGCAGCAGCTGCACTCTTATTAACACGGGCGGGACATTATTTCCCCATTAGGCTCATTTGTAGTACACGGATTCCACCGACGAACATCAAACCATCTTTAATCATTCATTTTCACCAGCAATCGTGAATTGGTGGCCTAATCACTGAGCAATATAACGCGCTGCTTAATGAAGTTTTCTTTTCGTGATCTTGTCGTTCGCATCAACAATGCATCGCTGACCATATGGGCAAGTAAATACACTCTCCTTTAGTGGCTCTGACCTCTAAGACCTTGATTCCCTCGAGTACTTCAGCCCCGGTGTAAAATTACCCGAGCATTTGAGAGCGGCCACGGTAAACAACACCACTAACTTCACGCGGGTAGTCACACACATTGCCAACAGAGAGGGAGGGAGAAAGCAAAGTTACAGCAGCAGCACTGGCAGGACTCGAGCGAACCCATCGAGCAGCCAAACGCGTGACTGTGAGGCCATTACAACGGGTAAAAACCTGTCTCTTAAATCTCAAGGTTTGCGACATGACGTACTAGCTTCAGGTATTTTCTCAAGCGGGAGCAGTTCCACGAGAATTAAGCCAGAGACAATAAACAAAAGAATGTAAGCGGAACACTGTGCAGGCGCTAAAACAGAGCTATTTTACAGCAACCACCCAGAGCCTCTGAGCACGTAGGCGAGCCATGGCCCAGATTTACACACCGACGATTAGGCTTTAGTTTAAGATAGGAAGAACGCGGTAGAATAAACGGCGTTTAATTTATGGCAGCTGTTGAAACGTGAAAGGGGGAAGGTTGTCGGCCCTGAAACAGGGATGTCATCAGTATTGGCTCTTAACCCAGACACAAGGGTAATTTAAATGAATATTTGATGAGGGCTCCACAGGCTACTGACCATTGTCGGGGGAGATGGACAATAAAGTTGAATGCACACACATGCATTGTGTAGCCCGATCACATCTGCCCGTTTACAGAGGGGGTGCAGTTCTCTATGCGACCATTCAGGGGCTTTCTTAGCACCTTCTCACAACTGATCCATGTGCGCCATGACTGGTTCCAGAAAACTCCTCCACCCACTGTTTGCCTCGAGGAGCGATTCCATACGAGCGGTCATTTACCCAGAATCCCAATCGACTTCTCTTTATCGAGCGCCAACTTTCTCCGAACTCACCTCTCCTCAAATTTAAACCCTTAAATGATGAGGCGGCAGATGTCCAGAGCCACAAATTCAGATAAATAAATCAACATGTTGTCTGGGGATGCCCTCGTCGGAGCGCCTTCCCCGCGTCCGCCTACCTCTGGCTGTTTTCAACCTGCCCGCCGCAGTATCAACACTTTCGACAACAATTGAGAATGGCTTACTGCACCTGGTACAGATCAGAGCAAACAAAGAGAGTCTGGCGGAGGCTGGAGGAGCGCTCCTCCCGTACCTTTCACTGCATACACACATCTCGGCACAACAGCACCAAACCCCATCGGCTACATGTGCATGTAAATACTGGCAGAGGCTTGTCTTCTGCCAACACACGGGCAGGTTGAGGGATGGGTTGAGAGTGAAGCCTCGTGCATGTCAGGTCTGGCCCTGCATCCTCAAACTAACAGATCTCTTCACTGACGCAGTTTATAAAAGTTGCCCTCAAGACGTTCTAAATTCACCTGGTTTAAAGCAAATATTATGATGGACATTAGAAACGGGTGTCTGTTCTGAACCCGGGCTAACTGGCAATCCAGAAATGATGCATTAGTTTTGCAGGAAACCAACAGTATTAAGGCACCATTGCCGGCCTTAATCGGTGGTTCATAGGTCAGTATCAGTTTGGCACGTCTCTAGGCTAATGTAGTGCAGCCCGAAAGAAGGCCCGGCCCGTCTCTATGTCTGTCTATTCGTGGTAATTGGGGTGATCATTTATCATTTCACTAGGCTTACATCCAATTAAGATGGCTTCGTTTTAATTGCAAATTCGCCTGATACTAACACAGCAAAGCTATTTGCGGCATCGAGAAATTGGGAATCAATGCTGAATCCGTGACCGCAGTGATGGGGTTAGACCTAATTCTGTACCCTGGTCTTATTATACAAATGTACATACATGTTCCTAATAAGCCATGACCAAATTCTTCGCGAAAATGGGAAATGTCAAGGGATGCTACTCCAGTTCAATTCAAAGCAAATTAGACAATAGGGAAACTTTCGTAGCCTGGTAGTAATCTATATCCTATTTGAATAATTCAGTTGATACATATGCATTATATATGAATATATATAAATTGGCACATTTTGAAACCTGTGTACACAAATGTTGCATTGCAAATCCCTAAAAGAGGAGTCTCTTTGGCATATGTGTATACATTAATACTGCGTATGAGCTCAGTTTGTTTATTCAGGGAAAAATCGATAAATTTGTGTTTGTGGTGAAATATTAAGATGCATTAGTCTATGTGCGGTTATGGCATATGAGTAAACATTCAGAAAGCTCGTATTCATGTAGGACACCGAGTGTCTTAGGATGCCGACTAAAATCGATATCTCAAGAAATAATTGCGTACTTTTTAATATATGACCTAAATATTACATAATCTATCATTCCAATTCAACCTACCCCAGCATCTCAAAAGCGAGTCAATAGTGGTTGTATTGCACCATCAGTTTCCTTATACGGGTGAAGGCCTTGCCAATCTACCAGGGAATTATTTATATGGATACTGCTGTTCAGTTATTAAGGTATTCATCTCCGACAACCGCCATTAGTCATATGGGGGATGAGCCGAGTTTTTCCAACTTATTTGGAGGTGATGCACAGTAGAGGCGCTTCGGCGGATGCCGATTAAATCAACTAGAAAACAGGTTAGAATTCTGACATTTTGAGAGGAAAGAAGGTCAAATCGTGGCCCATAAAAAGCGAAACGCTGCTTTACTCGAGCGTATAAAGTGAGCTCACGGGTCGTTACCTTGCGATACAACCTCGAGATGACATTTCTGCGCGCGCGAAAACAATGCTGGACAAAAACTAGGTCATGTCTGTGGGCAACTGCGGGCAACTGTCGTCTGAATGGACATGTTTCCTTCCCGCTCGATAAACCAAAGACATGAGTATCGACAGCAGAAAACTATGGCGAATACCATTGATATCACGAGATACCCCATGGAGCGAAAGCACTGCAATTGCTTTTATCAATCATAATTCACCCCTCTGTCTATTTGACAACAATTTAAAATAAGGCATTGTCAATTATTGACTGGGGAATGAGAGCATGATGAAACCACCGCCAAGGGGATGTTGGAAGCATGACAATAACATAGATCAACACGTACAAAAGGTTGCTTCCCAACAATTTGCTCCCTCGGGCTAAATCAATTCATCTCCATCTGCACGTCTCATTGCAATATCGTTGCTAAAATTAGGTGTGAATGAGTAGTCGTCGTTTCATTAATTATTACTCGGTTAATTGGACGTTGCGTGCCGGGAGACAGCTTAAGGAAGCGCGTAGCACAGGAGCGTTACTCAGTCGGCCGAAAAATAGTCGCATCTGGCTCTTTTCGCGCAGATTGTTTTTCCTTATTAGACACCTTCTGTGACTTATTACAGAGTGTGATTCTAAAATGAATTGTGAGTCTGCCCCGCCGACGGAAAATTGTTTTAGAAAGCTTCCCCAGTCACTAGAAACGGCGGCATCGGGGTGATAAATGGCCAGCTTGCTTTGGAGTAATAAAAATAATCAAGTTCGATAAACCGCATTAACAACGCGCTCGCGGAGAACAGAGAGGCGAGGAAGGACTTCCCCGTTTTCTAGGTGCCTCTAAGCATGATAGCGAGCTGTGCTACAGGATATTAATCTAATTGATTGGTGATGCCAGCACGTTAACGGGACAAGTAAACGCATTCAGTAGGCCCGTCAGGAGGGAAAAGGCTCCGGTGTGAACTCGAATCCCATCTGAAATGTTTTCCCAGTCAATGATACTGACCTGTGGACGCCGGCTGGCATAAATTCCATTAGCTTCCAATAGAGCGCACATTGTCAACACAAAACCTACATCAGTTGAGTAATATTTCCAGTTTTCAATCACGTAAAGTTACATAGTGTGCCGCAATAAAACATCAGAATAGGGGACCGAAATGGATCATTCCGTGACAAATTATAGCTGATTGGAAAATCGCCGTATGTGTATGTCCATTATGTAGCGGCCCAGCGAGGCCACACTAACATTGAGCGGGTGGAAGTATCGGAAATTCAAACGAGAACATAAAATGATAATCTATTACATCATGTGACGAGTTGATACCGAGAAATAACAGGTACAATGCGCCGCATAAATCTGTTAGTAATATAAACGGTGATCTTTGAGCAGAAACACAATAACATTGAATAAAAATAAACCAAGCTGCTCAATTGACAACTTCAACCAACATTCCAATTGAAGTGCGAACTATGTTATAATATATGTGTTAATTTAGGAATGAAAAAAGATATTTATGGTGTAATTTTGATATTAAGGCAGACAGTAAATCAAGACACTGTAATATCATTCACAAAGTGACTTACTTCAAATAAAAGTTGTCACATTCAAAACGCAATGATGAAATGTGTGTACTTGCGAGAGCCGCAAAAGATTTTCCTATTCAGAAACAATAAGCTAATCTACCGGAATTATCTTATACATGTAGTCTATTGTAAACTTATATTTCATGGTGTTGGTGTCAGAAAATCATATGTGTCCTTTTACTTTCAAAAATATACGACCACAAATGATAAATCTGACGTGATTCAGGAGTGAAATCAAAATTGAATTCTCCATTCTCCATGCGTAAACATCGGACGACGTGATGAGTAAAATGAGGATCGGCTAAGTAGCAGCAGCCGCAGCATCACAGCGCGGTAAAATGTAACTCTATCCCTATACATGGTTACATAAGACAAAGAATAGCCGGGTTTACCTTACACCGTGGCACTGCATATGGCTGAACTCCAGTAGGCTGTGTGTAATATTTCAATACGTTCAAAGCTAATTAGTATAGTGTTTCCAGAGTTATAAATCAAAAACTGACATCAGCCGTGTCCTCTTCGTACGAAGCGCAATGACAAAACCGTTACGTAACTACGCTATTTATAAACGCTTAAATACAAAAATACAACCAATACAAAAGTGGCAAAGGACATGATGATAACCATGTTTACCGCATTTTGTTTGGTCATTCTTAGTCGAAGATCTAGAAAGTTTTTCAATAAGGAAACAAGCGTCTCAAAATTCTTCCCAAAAAGTGGGATAGGGCAGCTTAGCTTACTTCTAACCACAAGCGAAGAGAGAGAAAATTACTAAGCGAGATAGAATGATTCATAGGACATCGAAGAAACAAATGAGGAATTAAACGACTTTGACATACCCCGCTGTCATAGCTTTATACGTATCAGTTTCTGTAGGTAAGCTAACATCCACCGATGAAGACCTCTGGGTGATGGGAACATCGAGCAGATCATTGTCCATCGATGCTCGCCTCTCATCGCCCAGGTGAGGGTTTCTGTATCCGGCATCCAGGGAGGACGAGCGTGGCTTAATTATCGGCACTTTTAGGGTTATCACAGCATTATCATCATCCACCGACTCGCCGTTATAGAAGAGACTCTCCCGGCGACTGCGGTGGGGAGACGTCTCCGATGTTTTGCTCGCGCCGTTGCTCCCCGACGCTTCTATGTAACATTCTATCTCCTGTGAGGTGTAGGGGAAAGCCTCCGATGGCTGCCTCGCCTGGGGTAGAGTCGGCGGGGAGGCGTCCTCGCCCGATTCGCACTCCTCGTCCTCCGCCTCCCCGCTCGAGTCGTCCTCGTCCTCCGAGGAGGTGTAGCTGAACCCGTAGACGGGCCCATCGATCAGTCCGAACTCTTCCCCGGGGGAGGTAGGCGAAGGCTCCTGACTCGAGCTGGCCGACAGGGCCTCGAGGTGGACACAGTGGATGCACAGGCGCGGAATCTCCAGGGAGCGCCGCCTGAAATACTTGGGAACATCCAACAACGAGTTCACCTGTTCCTTGTCCGAGCCATACTCGTCCGAGGTGGAGCCGCTTCCCCCGCCCAACTGGAACGACTTTTTGCGGCTCTTCTTGCTGGTGTTCTCGGGAACCTGTAGCGTGTAGCCCTCGTTATCGCTCATCTCCTGCTGGTGGAGGCTGCTGGAGTCGAAGCTGGAGGAGCGGATGCGGGGAACGAGGGGCACCTGAAGCGTCACCACGTCCATGGAATCCTGCGACTCGAGGGCCGACTGGCGGGGTAGTCTCGTCTTGGATGTCTCCCCCCGACCCGGGGACTTGCCGCGCGCCTTCTTAAAGATCTTATTCATCATTGGGGGCTGACAGGAGCACACTGGTGAGCGATGCCGTTTGACAGATGTGTTAAAGATTGCCGTATGCTATCTCCTCTCATTGTACGGATGCCAGTGATATGTGACCGTTGGCAGCAGCTACGTATTTAACTGTTGAGCACGCCTGCTGACACACTTCCACATCTTCGACGCTCAATCAATGTATAAAATTGGTTAACGCACCAAATACAGTCCTGGCAGGCTTGTGCTCCCCTCCCAGTGTAATTAAAGCGCGTGTATCGTCGGGTTTATCAAGTCCAATTTGACAGCATTAGCACAGACCGAACGTTGGTTAGGAGGAGGGTTCTGTCACCCGTCAGTCGTCCCTACTCCTCGAAGCAAACACGGACATAGATAGCGCACATACCTCGATACACACAGCCGACACCGCCATCCATTGTCGGCGCGTTTATATGCGGAGAGCCTAGTCAAATTTCAACATCATCATGTCCAGCCTGACTGTGGGCGGCGCATGCAAACAAGACCGGTTACCGAGTGATATCCCGCAGTAGTCGCAAGCAAAAACAACTATCTCCGCTGTGTATCTGCGCATATGTACGCGATCTGAATCAATTACTAGTGCTGCCAACATATAAACAGTTCGAAGCCTGATCAATAAACGTTACAGTGTGGATATCTTCAACCACAGACAACAGATCGTAAAACGCACCAGTGACAGGCAATTCACAGGGCACTAGAATCGCACTAGAAAGCTGCGACGAGTAAATAACTTGTAACTTAGCGCTTTTAATGTTTAAACTTGACAATAATATACCGATAACCGCAAAGTGTAATTGAGCAAAAACGACATCACCTGAAAAGTAGTTGCGGGATACGGTGCCTATTGCTGTAAGCTAATTCACACGCTTTACAAGACTCGGGTAATTTTCCTACACGGTTAATGTCCTCCTGTAATCCTCAAGTTCGCCGATATATCCTATTGTATTTGGGTGGAACTCGCACGGTGCGCCACTCTACAACACAAGCGGAGTTGATAAACAAGTTTCCATAAATCACAGAGGATTCATCACAAGGCAGTGTGTAATAGATCCGAGCAATTATCGTGTATCACGTCTGAACCCCGCTAAGCGGGCGGTATTACAGGCGCTAAGCCCTAAAGACATACGCGCATACGGCTAGCACACTGTGGCTCTATAGGGAGTAGGCAGCCATGCTCTCGGCAGTGTTGGCCAGCTTCTGTGACTGGCTCGGGAAGTTGGGTACCACCGCCACCAGCTCCGGTCTGACGCCACACCGGCGTGTGTCGATGCCTTATGTTTCTTGCGGTTGGTGCTCAGCAGCACCAGCAGCTCTTGGCATTAAAGACTCGGCCTCGTCAAGCCACCGCCGCCGCCGCTGCTGCTGAGGTTGCCTGCTGCTGCTGCTGATGTTACAGTTGCGGCACGGCGAACACAGGCCACAGGAAGCATACAGCCGTGAGTACGTGCTCGCCGCTGCCAAGAGAATCGCGAAGACACCTGCTTATCACCTACCAACACAACTACAATATCTGAGATTCCACGGACTAGCACAATAGATGAACTTGATATGGATTCCTGGCAACACATATACTCACGTCTGTCACTTCACACACGGTGGTGGTATTAGAACGATACATGTATGCGCTATAGATCGGCATACGGGGTGAGTTAACTGATGAAGAAGAGGTACCCGGGTGTCTCCCATGTTAGCGCACCTATCAAGTGGTTCTGTAATTACACCTGTGCAGATCGTAGATCTAATACAGCGCATATAGTCTACATCAACTAGGGGCAGGAAATTATAGAAGCCTCTACATGTACAATTGCGCAGTGGTACAGCCCTTTCCAATAGTCGTTCGATCTTCCATAATAGTAGGAGACATTAGAGTGAATCCGTAGCAGCGAGTCAAACGTTACATCGCAGTTTTCCTGTCCGTTACAGGGTGTAAATGTCTCAATTAAATTCTCTAAATATGCATGGGAGATCGGACTTCCGTTAGAATTATACGTTCAATATGTACATTTACAATGTGTATATGTATGTTGGAAATAGTTTAGTGGCAGTCGCTTTTAAACTAGGTAAAATACGATCGATAGTTTTCTCTGTCACAACATAAGAAAGCTATCATTCAACGAACCACTTCGTATCCTCCACTCAAGAACGAACGCACTGTAAAGTTTAAGTAACGCTTTATCAGTTAGCTCAAGTATTCAGGGAGATATTCTGTATCCATGGTTTCTCAGCTTCTGCCTACAGCTTACCTGTCCCAGTTAAAAACAACGCAGGACATCCGTCCTATATATGTAGTAGGCAGACCGAAATACAGTATCTTTCTGCGAAGGAGGTTTTAGATTGAAACGCCCACTTGTCGGTCAGTTATATATTCCTGGCATTTCAATTGATAAACGAGCATTTCGTGGTAAGACAATCACGACTGTATTTTTAAAATATACCACGATAGTTGGAATACAAGTTGAAAATAGTGAATCATGTATAACTCGCTATGAAACACGTCAGTAATTCAGGAAACTTAAAATGATGACAACATTAATAAGATGATACATCATGAATCATATTCTTTCATGAGAGAAAAAGGCCAGTTGAGACTATAAATCATCATCATACTTGATCTTTTAAATCCAACACTATAAAGACCATCGGACTTGAGATGTAAAATATAATGCCCAGCGTATTTAAAGGAGATTATTAAATTCTGGCCGAAATGAACGTAATTATGGCCCAGAAACAGGCGTAGTTAGATATGCATTGATTTCTGGGAGGCTAACGTCAGAATATTTGCTCAAAGACAAAGAGGCTGTGAGTGAAAACCGCAGAAGGCCTGGTTACACCATCTTCCATAGTCATAATTTGGAGTTCTGAGCAGGCTCCTCGGGCAAATTCTGGCCACTTCCCCTTATTAGCTGGAACCTGGCCAAAGATGGGAGGACGATGAGAATCGAAATCTGTGGCACATTGATAATTTATCCAGGTAAAGCGAAAGCCCGCAACAAGTTCCCTCTGGTTATCATGCATCAGACATTTCGCGGCGCTTTTAATAGGGGAATAACTTGCATGTGGCACGAGAAACCGATACACGCCCAACAGATGGTCCAGAGAAGATATGAACGTCATAACAAAGCACGTCGATTATTTAACCTTCTCTTACAGGAGACGCTAGCATATAGTACCATATGTCAATTCGCTCACAACCACAAGAGGAAAAAAATTATCTGGTGTGCGGTTTCGGAGCATCATACCGAGTTCAGTAAAAGCACATGTAATCTAACCTCGTGCATGAACATGATCAATCAAATTAACAATGGTTCATATTTTACAAGAAAAATACGCGGTTCTTAGACTTGAATGACGCAGTGCAGCGTCACCGATGACGATTGTTGGTGGGTTTGGCACAGATGAAGTTTTGGTTTGATGACAAACTTCAAATATGTTAAATCATAGTTTGAACCAAATAATGGACATCACGAAATCCGCATTCCTATGCACGATTCATAGGGATGAGTCAATTTACTTCAGTTAAATACCTACAGAGCAAAGTTATTTATATTTTTACATGTACGATTTTCCTGATTGTCGGCGGAATTTTCAAGATCGCCTGATTTGTGTTTTATTTCACTATTTCGTCCATCTAAATGGGTTAAATAAATTACCTATAAATACATTTTCGTGTGTCCATAGTCTTTCAGAGGGAAACTTATGCCAATCAACAGTCATTGAAACAAAAGTATCAGTTGGCTCACGATAACCACGGACTTGTAGCCACACAGTTGCCTTTGTAATAAATGTGTTCATGCAAGAGCTCAGGCTTAGGAAAACAATAGAAACTACTCGATCATCAATGAACCAAGTCCTACATGAATCATTATTCAATAACAAGTACAAGGTGACTCTTATAACGTCACTGGCTTTCTATTTAAAAAGCCATTAATCAAATTTACAGAGGCTACAAGAATACTGATGTCTGCGACCAAAAAGTAGGCCATGTAATAAGCATTCTCGTTTTTATCTGACATTCGTGTGAGGGTCGGCAGTTATTGGAATTCAGAGCTCGCATGTAGAGGAAAGTAAGTGTCTCTTGTAGGGGAAACATTCATCGCCTTTTAGCATCTGTAACTAGGTAACTGAAAGTAGTAGATCACCTAACCTGGCATATGAATCTAACCGTCTTACACACAGCCGGTCCCCGAGGATGCCTCCTTCTCCGGGGAAAACTAACTATTTGGATTTGCCACTTTTCAATGATTAGTGTCTACAGCGGGCGCGGTCGGTACATCAAAGCCAGCAATTTCCTCACCCAAACTATTTCTTCTTCCAAATTTCACAGCTCCTCAATCAAACGAGGAGGTGCTAACTATTTTTCTTCCCAAACGGGTAATGGCGGAGACTCGCGATGGGAAATTATGCTGTTTACCCTCACAAACGGCTAGGAGGAGCGCTCCCGGGAAGAGGGACTGGGCACGACTCGAGCAAACAAGAAATAATAGCGTTTCTTGATACAGCGAACAGGTCAAGTTGACGCTGAGATGCCTCACAATAAACGCTTAATACTAGAGGAGACAACCTCTGGGTACAAAACAT
>JAXGGS010282174.1:27662-40074 GCA_035585475.1 Armandia brevis | reverse complement strand
TCGCGTTTCTTTGAACTTCAGTCATCCCCTATTGGGATTCGAAATGAAAATTGTCATTTATGTTACAAAGCAAGTATTGATACTTGGCACTACTCCGACTGCATGATTATCTGGGCCCATTGAGGCTGTTAATATAACCGCTGACAATATATATATACAAAACATGTCTGGTACATGGAGAATACTGTTCATGAAGATTACTTCAAATCCTCGGATTCTAATTAAGGCACAGTTCTGAATTCAATTAATCTTGCAGCGCTATTTGACAGAGTGAGTGTAAAGGATTTCACGACTCAGAGGAGACGTCTGAATCGTCGCCTGTTTAATCAGGTGATGAGCGAATCCTTGTTTCTCACACATGCGCACAGGTAAAGCATCGTCAACTTAATATCACAACATCAGAAGCAGTCACCGGTCTCCGCGGCTGATCGGATGGGTATGGATGACCTCCCTCTCATCAGCAACTCACACAAGTCAATATTTGTGGTTATCGATGGGTTCGGCGGTCCCAGTCTACAGTTAATCACCCTCGGGGCCGCACCGGTCACAGCTGTGTCAAAGACAATCAGCTTCTTTACGGCGATTTCGTCACCGGCCTGAGTCACGAATTCAGAGCATCATTCATTGATCAATGTTCTCTTTTATTTATTTCATGGCGGACTACATCACATCAGACGTAGCTGGCGCTGAGACTGGCCACGGTTTCTCCCTGCTCCCTCCTCTCCCCGGTCCCCGGAGTGTGCGGGTTTACCGCCGGGGAGCTGTATGAGTTCGTGAAGGGCGAGTGGTGATGTAACCCCGCGTTGTTTGCCGGCGATGTGGCGCTATTAGACGGGGTGTGTGGACGGTGCATGTCCCTGTCGGAGCCTCGGGGATGAGCGCCCCGCGGGTAAACACCCACCGACTGCGCGTTGATGTTGTCGTTGATGTGATTCGTCTGCATCTCCAGCACGGAGCTGAGTTGTTTCTTAAACCTGGCGCTTCCCTGTGCGGCGCTGTCTCTTCTGTACCGACCGTCTCCTGCAAACATAAAACACGAGGGCATGAGTAAAACAATACACCACCTCTTCATACAACCACGGGTACACATACGACAATAGAACAATAATAAATCCGCGTGTTTACCCGAACTGGGCGAGAACAATGGTGATAAACACAGGTAAATCCGCAGGTAAGCTGCCCTCTGTGTGTGCGGAGACTGAGATCTGTGGCGGACACCTGAGAGGTCCGTCCGGGTTAATCTCCGTCTATATTACAGGCGGATGAGGGAGGGATGAGGGGGGATTTTACATCCGCACCGCGGGGTCGGGAGAGGGGTGAGGGGGTCCCCGTGTGTTTACACCACAGCCGCCGGGGACCGTACCTGTAGACAAGCAGGGTTTAAACAGGTGCGAAACGCGGTTACTGGCAGTGTAGGCTAAAAATCGTAACACTACCGCCGAGGAAAGCCATTTCTGCGATTCATAAGTTGATTTTAGCTCCCAAATGAGGTGCAATGTTACTTCATTAGGCGGGAGTGATTTGCCTCTTGCACAGCAATGTCCGGCATTTGTGGATATAAGTTATTGAATTAACCTAATGCGGCGGGGATTAGAAGTGTCCACGAGGGGTTAGACTCTGCGGATAAACATCAATGAATAAATGCACACCTGTGAGTCTCACACGACAAGAGAAGCACAATAGAAATGTGTCAAAATATTGAGTTAACCATCCGCAGGTGAGCGGGCTTAACATGCTACTGTAAAATACGTGTTCCGGCGGCATTGCAGGAATTATTCACGATATAGCCCGTTGAATTTCAAATATTTCACCCTGGAAATCACTCATCGGATCACTAATTTGACACTAGACCTTGTTGGAATTCAACTGAATTAAATACTAAAATTATACTACATTTGGAACAGCATTAAACTTATTAGCTTGTGATCGGCCAAGCGCGAATCATTAATTAGAGGGGGGCCGAACAAAAACATGGAAAAATATCAATAAAGAAAACCCCAAGAATACTAAATTGGCAGGTTCAGTGGTGGAAAATGTATGCGTGATTCATAATCAATACCATTGGAAGACTTTAGTACCGCAAGTTGGGCTAACATTCACAAATAAGTTTAACGGTTTTAACTGTAGGTAATTGCCCGTATGACACGTGCAAACGTATTTCTGTGTCGCGGTTAATATGTACATTGATGCATGTGGTAAAAAGGCATTATCCCAACAGTCGAGCAGCTGCTCAGAAAACGGCAATAATTAACAACAATGTATTACCTTGATTATTATATTGTCGCGAATCGGTTTCCATGGAGCTCGGCCGAGATTCGGCGTCTTCATTAGAGCCCCGCCCGCTGTCGGTGTTTGTGGAATCCTGGGAGTTGACGCTCACGTTGTCCTCCTTCTGCATGTAAGGCTGGGGAGGAGAGAACAATGCCTGATTAACAACACGCAACCCGCTTCCGCAGCAATTAACTCTGATTTACTTTGATATACGCATCGTGTATGTGATAATTAATTAACTTTTATAGCAGGTATAGGCTCGGTGGCAACATATGGCCACCTACAGGTGAGAAATCTGTATAATTGTCCTCAATAGCAAAGACGCATGCTTGTATACCAATACAATGTCTTGAAAGAGAATGTATGTGGATACAAACACATTGTAAACCTATATACATATTGAATAGATGGATTGATTTCCAATAGAGCTTTTCCTCTAAGAACACGCTAACTTGCATGAGGTTAATGGTAAAGACACACGCGAATAAATGTTTAGCGCCTTATATCAAACGACTTTAATCATTTTATTGTTCTTACCTGTTGTTGATTGTTTTCCCAGGGTTGGGTGTGCCCGGGGTATGGCGGACTGGGGTAGCTTTCCTCTACGTAGTACTGACCCTGCTGGTGCACGGGCACCGGTGGGGGTTGTCTCATCGGTTTTTTAGGCCCCGGTGCCGCTGCGTACTTCCCGTTTTTTGCCCCTTCGTTACTGCCCTGCAAAAGGTGAAAGAGAGACATGAAACACATTAGACCTCCACTTGATTCACTTCACGTAAAGGTGGCTTTATAAGTTATGGTGAAATTAATGTTTAAGATGTGTGTGCTCTCATGCTTGGCTGGGTAGAAAGTGGGTTCAAGCAGTTTGCAAATACGCGGACATAATATCAGCCATAAATTTATGGCACTCGCGGGAAGTTGTGTCACTACATTGCGCATCGGCGAGACTCTAATGGTCATTGCGTTTTCTTTCCTCGCCGACGTTTCCCTTTGAAGTGGCCAAGCGAAACCCAAACGGAGAAAACGCCACAAATGATTATGAGCTTGCGTTGGCTTTTATGGGCAATCTGTTACTCTCTTGTCATATAGTCGTGATTAAATGATGTCAGTATATAGCGGGATCTTCCGCATCGAGCACTCGTATTCATCGTCGAATAAGCGACTTTAAATATTTAATAAATAATTCCAGATATGGACAAATCATGTTCTGGACTTCAGCCAATCAGCAGCAGACAATGATAGCTAATGATATAATGCATGATGTTCTACACTTAATAGATTAATCCATCGCTGATTGATTTAATAGGTTGAAATATTTAAGGCAGCTTTCAGAGTATGTGTATCAGCAATGCCGCTTACAAATGGGATGAGATGGACTTTTTGTTCTACGCTGTCAGTCACGTACACTTGTACACATAGTATGCAGCCTTCGTGACTGAATGCCGGTGGCAACATCTGCGACGACCGGGAAAGTATGAAAAGATGAAAAAGGTGGAAAATTACAGAGCGTTGATATAGGTTAGTCCGCCGGTGACCTCTCCCATTTCCCCGACAAACCATCACGCTAACCTCGGGTCAAGAGGAGCTTCGTTGTTTTTACAAGACACCGCGGATAACCACGGGCACGACGGTGCGGTCCTGCGGCTTTTAGCACATCACCGCGACGTGATTGTTCTGGGCAAACAGGAAAGCTCCTCCCGGTCTGACCGGACAAATGACGGACCTACTACCCAGGCAGAGAGGGATGGGTTACCGTTTTTCAGCCAGCTGCAAGCCACAAGCTCGCCCCGTATAAAGGCGCGCGGGTTTAATGTGTAAAGTTATAGGAGGTATAGCGTGTCCAGTTTGACAGGGATGGAGGGCGATGAATGGGGGCTCCTGACCCGGTTACCCTCGCGTTATTGATCTAACTGATAGTTAACGTCAGGCATCACACTCATCCTATGCACGACACCTGGCATTCTCTGAGTAATACCGCATAATTCATCTCGCTAATCCCACTTAATTCGCTGCTCTGACAAGGCAGGTCGCGCCCAGGAGAAGATCAAAGGACCACCTGAGTAGGCAGGGAGAGCGGGTGCGTCTGAACGAAACAAAAAGTTTATAATATCCCGGCTTACAGGTAAAAAAGTTAATCTGCTCATAGATAATTACCTGGAGATATACCGGCGATAAAAGCCCCGTCAGAGGGGTATATAATTATGACGGATGAGATATGAATTGAACCTGTCAACATATCACGGATTAAAACCCCGGCATCGGTTATGAAAAGTGATATAAAGTGTGGTATTGTGTAAGTTATGAATCAGTCACGTTTGCACCAAGTCCGCGTGAAAAGCATGCACCCTCGTCAGGTTTCCATCTTCTGACGTCCCTTAAGAAAGACATCACATGTATATCTTAGCGACTCTTCATATTTCTCCGTAACGCAAGGAGCATAAAGCGAAAGTTTTTCAATACCCAGGGACCTTTGCTATACAATCGTCGAGAGATGTAATACTCGATATTGAAAGGCAGCACTTATTTATTTGCGCAAACTATCATCTTTCTATGCTATACGTGGATGACATTCGTTAGTGCTTCACGAATACTCCTGAAACCCTCAATAACAATCGCGTAAAACTGTTTATCAATAGGTAAAAACCACTTCACCAAAGCCCTGACAGATTCTTAATGGTGTGTGGTTTCAGCCTGCATTCGATTCTCCTCTAATCTCGTACAAGGGCTTTTAAACTTAATCGCTTGGTTTCAATTTAGCGAACCTAGTCAAAGGGTGAGTAGGAAAACAAGCTAGAATAGCATGTTCTCCCACGACGGGCTGGCGAAGTTGCATAAAAGGTAGGCGGTGGTAACGCACTCGTTGAGTTTAATCAGATATACACATGTTTTATCCATGCCCAACCGAATGTGTCTAAAGGTATTTGTTTTCCTTTCAGATATTTGTTATATACACTAGTCTAGTTAACCGGGGACGACTCGAGGTCTCCATTTCGACACTCATCGCGGAAGGGTATTTCTTTGTGGGATATAATATTTCCTACATGTATTCACTTCAGTTAACAGTAAATCGGTGAATCTAGATCAAGTTATCGTTATATTAAATTATAAAAATGAGGAGACCTAGAGTGGCAGCTCCTTACACGCATACGAGCTTAATTAACCCGTGAGAGGTACGCACGAGGAAACGGTTGAGACTGAATCAGGACAAAACCAGGCAGAAAAATGATTCGTATTTTCCCCTGCTTGAAAAAGATGTCTCCTGCAGTGACTGGTAACTCTGACCCATCTTGCATAAGTCATCGTTCAGTTCTTTACACATTGTTAATTAATTCCCATTAACATACCGAGTATTATGTTGAGCATGGGGTAGGTAAAAACTGCACGTGATACATTATCTCCTCACGCGTGTAAGACTGAGGATAAAAACGCTGATTACCTGTAAAAAGTGGTGTATTTACAAAAGAGACACGACTTGGATGTGAAGTTCACGGGGGAGGAAAGTATCGGGGTAGAATAAAGACCTCAGACGGCGAACGAGACCTGTCATTTGCGCGTAGCATGGAGGGGACGTATCGCATTACCGCCATAGTGCTGCCCCATCCAAGCCTGCAATTTAACATCGCCGTGATTGCCGCTCGGTCGGCGAGCAGCGCGAATCAAAGGGGCGGGGGGGAACTCTCCTGTGAACCGAGGTGAATAGAGCCTGGCGTGCCGGGGCTTTACCAGGGGGCTTTACTGGGGCGGCCATGCCTCACAGCCCGCGCCACTAAATCATCGACAAACTGGCGATCCTACCGATATTATATAAATACGTCGTGCGGCGTTCATCACAGACAAAAAACACCGCACGACTAAACTTCGTACAGATATTGCGGAGAGGGGTCACAGGAGCATAACACGCCGAGGTCAAATGTGTTCTATGCTCGGTGAGCACGCATCTAATCTAAACCCGATACGGAGCATTCAACAATTCCGAGTTAATAAATTCAGCTCTGCATTGGTCCTCCGCCGGGTATCTTATTCAGTGGATTTCCGACAGCTTGCATTATCAGCATCCGCATCAGTCGCATAAAAAACCACGGAGGACTTTTTTTACTAAATCTAACTTCACTAAACGTGACGTTTTCACTAAAGAGCTGCAGCCTCGAGCATGTGAAACGCCGCGAATTAATTAAAACACCTGCAGCGTAATTAAAAGCGAGCACTGACCTTATGAACTTGCTTATACAGGTCCTCGTTGTATCCCGACGACGAGGGGGTCTCGTCCTGTAGATCAACGTCGTTGCTGAAGCTGACATCCTTTTTCCCCGACTTGCTGGAGGTGACACTGGCATCCCGTGTCTTCTCCATATACAAAGCGTCGCCATCGGGATAATGCCCGTCGCTTTGCTGTATCGCCAGCAGCGTCTTAAGGTGATTTTTCTTCATCTTGTCCTTATTAGTCCGGCGCAGAATAAACACTATGGCGAGAACGAGCACGAACACCAGCACGATTGTAACGACAGCCACGGTGATGACGATTGTGATGTTGTGTTTGCCCTCCTCTGTCGCTAGTTCCCCGGTGTAAACTATATCCTCGTTAACGTTGATGTATAACGACGTCTCCGCAGATTTAGGGGGAGTGCCCGCATCCTCGGCGACAACCTTAAGGTGGAAAACCTTAGCTTTGTAACCAATTAGGTCCTTATTAACGTGAATGGCCCCGCTGTATTCGTCGACGGTAAATACGTCATCACCGCCCTCCATGGCGTACGTCACACGTGCATTTTCACCTGTGTCCATGTCGTCACTTGCACGTACGTACGTCAAGGTTTCGCCCATGGGTGTGGCGTTTGAGATGTTGAGGATGTGGTGGGTGCCGTTTGGGAAGGTGAAGATGGGAGCGTTGTCGTTGGCATCCATGATGTAGATAGAGACGGTAGCGCTGCTGCTGAGCCGAGGGTTGTTCACATCGGTTGCCAGGACAACTAGAGAGTAACCAGGGATGGTTTCTCTATCAAACTTTGTCCTGGTGGTGATCTTACCGGTAATACCATCGATCATAAACAATTTGAACATCTCCTCAGCATCCTTGAGAGAATAGGATAAATCATTAAAGGGCGCCGAGTCCGAGTCCTTAGCGACGACGTCTCCTACGTGTGCCCCTTCGTCCAAGTTCTCCATCACGCCAAAAGTGTATTTGGACACTACGAACGCAGGAGCCTGGTCGTTGACATCCTCGAGTATGACTCGCACATCAGTGATGGTTGTGCGGGGGGTTTCTCCAGCATCAGTAGCCTGAACCTTGACGACAAACTCCTGCATCTCCTCGTAGTTGTACGCGGCGGTGGCCACCAGCGTCCCATTGTTCAGCAGCCGCGCGAAGTGTCCTCCCTCCACCACAGCCAGCGTGACCCGGCCATTGTCACCCGAGTCTGGATCGCTCGCCGTGAGGCTGGTCAGCACGGCTCCTATCATGTTATTCTCCTCCATCACGTGAGTGTAGGAGCTCTCGGAGAACGCCGGGCTGTTGTCGTTCTCGTCTAGTATCGTCACCTGCACAGAGGATGTGGAGGTCATAGGTGGCTGACCCTTGTCCACGCAGGAGAATGGCAGCTTGTATTCGGCGACCTGTTCACGGTCCAGCTCGACCTTGGTAAGCAGCTTAAACTCCCCCTGGGTTAGCGGCTCTATGGCGAAAGTGTCGCTGTTCATGGTGCAGTCAAACTGCCCGTTATCCCCGCTGTCCGGGTCCTCGGCGGAGATGTACGCAACGTAGCTTCCCCTGGGGCTCGCCTCTGATATCTCCACCAGTCTGGATGAGGATAATCCACTGACGGAGATCTGCGGGGGATTATCGTTGACATCCTGAATATTAACGATGACTTTCGCTTCGGACGGCAGCCAGTCGCCATCTTTGTCCTGCGCTAAAACTTGTAACGTGTATTGTTTCGTCTGTTCATAGTCCAGCTTTCCTTTAACCGACAGATCACCGGTGGAATCGTCCAGCCTGAACAAATCGCCGTGATATGTGTCAGTTTGCGAGCTGAATCGGTAGAGCACCTCGCCATTGGTTCCCGTGTCGAGATCAGTGGCTGCAACACGGAGAATGACGGTGCCCTCGGTGGCATCCTCCCTGGCGATGGTCGTGTAGGTGGTCTCTGTGAACACTGGAGGGTGGTCATTGATGTCTGTGATCAGTATATCTATAGTTAAGGTGCCGGTGTTGGGAGGCTGGCCTCCGTCTACAGCAGCTATGACAATCTTATACGAGTCTCGCGCCTCCCTGTCAACGGCCTCCTGAAGCACCAGGTACAGATCGCTCACCCCATCAGTGTCGTTGACGACCTTAAGGAGGAACTCAGCGCTGCCCGAGAGAACGCGGTACTCCTTAACACCGTATTTTGGGCTGTCCTTGTCCTCGGCGAGTGAGATACTGAGGCTGGTGCCCACCCTCGTGTTCTCGGGGATGGACTTGGTGATCTGTCCCTGTGGAAACTCCGGCGCGTTGTCGTTGTTATCGGTGATGAGCACGGACGCTTTGATGACGGTCAGGTGGTCGGGCGGGCTGTGTGCTGATATCGTCAGGTCTATAGAGCAGGATTCCTGAGTCGGGCAGATCGTGTCGCGGTCGATCTTTCTGTCCGTCCTCAGGATGCCGGACTCCACCTCGATGGTGAAATAATCCGAGAACTCATCGCGTCCTGGGATGATGGAAAACCGGAGATTCTGAATGACGCTGGCGTTCAGCTTGCTCTTTAAGTTCGCCCTCTCCGGGATGTCCCCCACGAAAGTAAATCGCGGCGACTCCTCGAATATTGTGAAAACTATGGGTTCTTCCTGAGCGTGAGCGCCTTGATTGTTTATTGATAGGATGATACAGGTGATAATCACCTGTAAAGCGGCCATCTCGCTGATTCCTGGCATTCTGCCTGATCTCTGACGTGATCTGACGTCCATTAGACAGCGGCTGTGGTCACGTTCTGCTATATTCGTACACAATCGATGCGTGATGAGGCAAATAACGACGCATCAATTTTTCACCATCCTTTCATTGTCGCTCCGGCGATAGTTGACTGACTTTTGGCGGTAATAACGTCGATTATATCCATGAACTCACTAGGTGTCAGACGTAAAATGGTAAGTGTCGGGTCAGTCGATCACTGCATCATTCGTCTTCATTTACAGGTAATCTCCTCGAAAAATGGCCAGGCTATTCTTTTCGTGAAACTGGTAATATCGTCACTGGAAAACTGCCATCAACCTGCAAAACCAAGAACGCTACGTTAGTGCGGCACATAGTAAACATTTAATAAAGTCGCTGCACGTTTGTACACTCATTCATAAAACCAGCAATAAAATCAGAATTGTGTTTAATTATCGCCGCTAGTTTCATGCGTATTTGTATGATTTGTAATAAATGTTGCGCATGTAGCCATCGACGCTGATAAAACGCTTAGGTAATAGAACATTGCACGAGAAATGGTGAGGGATTCTCGAGAGGACAAATACAAACCCGCCACGGACAATAACCTAATGGACGAGTTCCTCGTTGATTTATCCTCCCATAGCTGACCTAATGGACAAATGAAGGATAACGGTGGCTTTTAGACATCGACTGGTAATGGCTTAACCTGGTTATACCTGCATCCCTCCATCCCTTCCTGCTGCTATTGTTGTTGTGGTCTGGTAATGAAGTCTGGGCCGTGTGTGTGGCGCGACTAAAAGTGCCAGCTTCGGTGGGTTCAAGCATTGAAAACCATCCTCTAGTCACACATTAAACAGCCGATAGCTATGAAATTACCATATAATCACTGAATAGATGTATTAATTCTCAATTAATGATGAATGCACGAGGCGCCGAGGAAGCAATGATGCAAATGTCATGCTCTCTCACCTTTGAAAAATTCAACTTTAAAATCAGTTTCACCCGGGATCATGACAATTGAAATTGCTGTGAATTTACTCACAGGAACAGATCCGTACCAGGATGCGGTCATTTGCCTTTAAGGGCGAGCGGTGGTCATGATAAATCAACATAACTCCGATAAATTGATATTCATCGCACGTCCGAGGGTCGTGCTACATTAATGTTACTTTTATGAAAGTCAAAACAGGAAACCAGACTCTGATTGTGTCAAAATTAACCTCGTAACCGAGTAAATTGTCAGGAACAATAAGATGAAAGTCTGTATAAGTACTTGTCTAGTGGACTCATCCATATACATGTGTGATGTCTAGTATGTTTAGTGTGTTTAATCAGAGACGGTTGGTGGGAGGTCACAGTGGAGTGGTCAAGCTTGCCTGCATCACCATTAACCACGGCAATATGCACGCATTTCTCTCTAATTTATCACCCAAGTTTCCCGCGCAGATAAACAAAATAAATTCTGTGCATTCTACATAGCCGTGTACGCGCCATATCAGGGAGAAACAATAGGGCGTACCTTCTATCGGCGATCTTTGCTGCCCCCGTGGGAACAAGAGGGTCTAATGCAATTTAAAATTACCAGACATTACTTTAGAAATTCCGTGCTTTAAACACAGGTATGCCCACACAGGTCCGGGGCAAGCAGTCTGAATAAAATTACCGTGCGGGTAGTCGTAGCTGGGGAAAGTACGGGTTAAGTAAAGACTGGCACCTCCTGACAATAGGATTGTCTATGATAAGGTAAGACAGCCGCGTTAATGACGATCTAAGATCTCATCCCTGCGTTCCACCGTCCGGAGATGTTTTACACCTGCTGATGTGTGCGAACTGATAAGATATAATGCCGATATAATAAACACATGTATACTTAGTCAGCATGCAGGTACAATTTATCAAACACGATATTATAGAAATCGCATCCATTAACCTCCGTCATCAATACGTGCATAAACGAGTCATCCAGAAGTAAATAAAAACTATCCCGGTGCAAGGTTTCGTTGCGCAATAACGTTTCGCGGCAGTTTTCACTGTGTAAGACCTGATGTGGTGGCTCAATATGGCTCCGTCTTTAAACTGACTGCCTCAGGCAGTGCAGCAGCATCAGCATCTTTCCGCCTGGGCATCATCATCAATGATGTATCATTGTTTTTGAGTCGTGAATCCAGATTGTAGACGACAGACCAAATGCTGATCGATATCACTCCACCTGTTCACGTAGGCACGCCTTAGTTGAGCACTAAAAACCTTGATGCTGGTGAGATAAAATTGCTAAAAGCGCGCTTGAACTCAACTTCCACAAAAAGAAGCACGAGGGGCTTCTGAAATAGATCATCAGAATGGTGGAGAGAGAAATAAGGGTGGTTTGTGTCTCACGTACGATTAGCAATTTTAACCCGTCCGCGTGATTCCCTTTGATGTGAACGCCAGAGATGAAAGATGGTCGTTTCCGATAACTGGGAAATGGTTAAAAGCATGGAGCACAAATTGAAGTTATCCGGGTGGCATCCCCGTGCTAATCTGGTTACAGACGACCCAGGTAATCCCGTCTAATAAATGAATAAATTGTTCCCATTTACAACACTGGAGATTGAGACCTTACACGTATGATGTTTATCCATCGCACACCTGGGAAATTGGAGGGATTTACATTCGTCTGATATTAATTAGTCTGCTACCTGGAGAAGGTAAATATTGTTAGATGCCCGCAACACGCGGGTAAATTCAAACATGTAAGCTGATAAATACCCCCAAGTGGTCTGATCTCTATCAAGCGCAAGCATCAGAAAAAGGTATGATATTTCTTAACAACAGCTGCTTAAGGCGATTAACCAGCTTAAAAAGGGATGGGGAGGACGGTGACTGCAGAGATTTGATATCCGCGGCGTCCCGTGTATTATGGTCTTATCACCTGCATTGGGTTGCGTTGGTGACAAGAGTTCGGTTGAGGAGAGTGGGTGAGAGCCAGCAGTCACAACGATTGCAATCGAGGAAGTCATGCCATCTCCCGATTGCACGTTAAAGGGGTTTGCATCCTACTTTCTATTGCGTCGGTGTCATCTTTAAACCAATTAAGGGTATTAGCGTTCCTCGTTAAAGAAATTCAGGAGCCCGCTTCAGCTGAAATCGCGGGCTCCCGTTGCCATGCACGAGACAGCTGCCCTGCTGAGATTGAGACGTGCAGATCACATTATTTCTAAGGCGTCGGGTATGGGTAGGAGAAAGTGTTCGATGCAC
>JAXGGS010282174.1:4231-18924 GCA_035585475.1 Armandia brevis | reverse complement strand
GCGGCATGTGATAAGAGAAGCGTAAAACAACACACGAGACTATTGATGCCACGTAAGAACCATTCCCGCGCGGCTGTGAGAATGCTTCGTCTGAAGAATGAAACTCGCCATCGGGCCTGGACAAATTATAACTTAGCGGAATGAATGGAGAATGAAATGGAGATTGGGACCCAGGGGGGTAGGCAGTGAAACGGCTCTAACTGACGCCGACTTTTCCTAGCACAGCGTGGTCCCTTCAGGTGCTCGCATAAATTTGTACTGATGCCTAACATCAAAAGATGGTCGGCTGGAAAGTTAGATAAACTTAACCGGCGATATAAAAGGCGACAAAGGAGGCGCTTGACAATCTGGCCAATGGCTCATCACAACGATGATTGATAACCAGTTGCCTCACTGCCGCCACAAATCACCCGAGAGACCTCCACAAACCGCAGAGGCTTATTTCTAATTCATACCTTGAGAATACCTGGGCGGGGGTTATAATGGCGGCTTGATTAGGATATGATGACCGGTCGATGATGACTGTAAAGTGACATTACAATAGGGAAGCCAGTGGTAGTGAAATGCTCTCGTCAGACATTAAACTGTAGGGAGACCATTCACTCCGACCTCTGAAACATATATTCTTGTTAAACTGACTGATTTAAATTGACTGTGAAACGTTTCTGTATGTTGTTCGTGTTTTAACTACATGTAGTTGGTGTAAAGGAGTGATTGATGTTGAAAGAGTTGGCCCTGATGGGGGAGATACTGAATGTTGCTGCCCCCTCTGGTACCTTAGCTTCCCGCCTCGTAACGCTGTGATGAATATCTGTGCGTACTCGAGGGAAAAAACAAGCGAAAAACCTCTAATCACAAAAATTACGCTGAATCACTCAATGAAGCTGCCGACCGCGCCGCCGCACCTAGGGAAAACTGTAGATTACAAACGAGACTTACCGCCGACGTCTGACGAGTCAAAGCTTCCATCCACCCAGGGGAATATCCATAAATATTAACAGCTCAATTAGCCAGCGACAGAAGGCAGGGGAAGTGAGCGGTGATTACGGTGTACTCTCTGACACACCCTCTCTCTCTCTCTCTCCGGGAGCAGACGACAGGAAACCACGACAACCTTCTCGGTGGCGGGAAAGATCGAAATAGACGAGCGGCTCCAAACTTAGGCACCAAACTTCACAAATAAAGTCCCCGATAAAACAACATCCCTCGTGGAGGTAAAATCTCTTTTGTCGTCGGCATTCTCCAGCGGAATTCGCTGTGGGCTGTTGCCGGCAATTACAATTACAATTTTATTTATAGGATTGAATAACGCTATTGAAGCGAACAGAGGCACGCTCTTACTAATTACAACTCAGTGTTTCTGGCCAGGCACTGGCGTACTATTCACCTTCTGGGCATGCTTTCCTAGCTAAGTCACCGAATTGGATTTGATATGGCCTGTCCCCGTCAGTGTGGCTCTACAGCGCTTTGACAAACCTGCAGAGCGAACATTTATTGTTGTACTGTCTTACTGCGGCTTTGGCAGATACCAAAACAAAGTGGAGTGTTGTACGACTGGCCAATGTCTGACCTAATCATTAATCATAACACCCATTACTTAATTGCCAGTCGCCAAAATACCAAACAGGCCTATATTTTCGCAGCATTCTTACGCATGCAATTGCGTATATTTGTGTCACCGGTGGTTTTGCTTACGGATGCGTGCGTTAAGACACTCTGACATGTCATCCATCTTCTGCGTAGATTACAATATAATCGCTAATTGCGTAAAAGACGGTTACCTCATCCAAACCGATACATGGTTAATTGCACGCAGAAAATGATTTAAATCCCAACATAAACTAAGTCGAAAAATCATTGCTGTAATTGGAAGTTCATCTCTGCCCTATTCAGAAAACTGAAAAATGACACTAACCTGGATTATTCCTGCCTCAGATGCCTTGGCCACTGTGCGTCCTTCTGTAATTGATTTGTAGATTATAGATCTATACTCAGGGGTGTTTTGTGCAATATTTTTTCTCTCTTTCAATCGCGTCGGTTCTATCTTTAAACAAAACGCTAACAAACACACTTGTATTTCCTGTCACTAAACTCGCCGCTTTGCGATAGTTCTGAAACAAACAGAAGAACGTCTCAATTTCCGCCACTAAAACACGAAAATGAATCACACCGAGAATTTCACAATCAGCGCCGCAAACGAATGCATGTACCGTCGATCGCCGTCGTATTTAATTAGCGCGAAACCCCGAGTAAACAGAAGTTACTGTACAGAGTGGGAAGGATAATGGTCACTGATCAACTTCAGTGGTATCACAAATACCTCGGAGGTTGCTCACAATACCTTGTCAAAATATTGAACATTGCCTACACAAGCCGACGCTGTATAAAATCCTCATTGAATTTCCGCGATGTATATTTCCCAGTGCGGCGGCGATGGTCAAGATTAAACGTATCGCAAATATACAATTGATTGACCCTTTGCTCGGCGAGGTTGTGGCTAATGGTTGCAGGTGGCACTCACGTAATTCGTGCTTCTTTAACCCGAGTTATTAATTCAAGCCTCTGTCTGTGCAATTTGTATGATTTCCGTCAACACTCTATGATAATAATATACTAATAATAAGCACGGTCTGGCCACTGTGAATCGATCAGGCAAATATAAAGGTTTAGAATTCAATGAATAACTCAATAAGGCTCGGTGAATGCAAATCATAATACATGTATATATAAATTAACAAAAATGTCTATTCAGTCACGTACATACAAATTCATATACATACTGTTTTTATTCACATGTATATCGCTTACATTAAATAATGATTATCGTTATATGCTTGATTGAAGCAGCTGGCACTCGACTGATGAGATAAAGCTTAAAGCATCAACTGTATCCCGTAAAATAACACACGTGACAGGCGATCAGCCGCGTAACCACAACCTACTTAAATGTGTCACTGGTGATGACGAATCATCAGTCTGGGGACATTTGTTTTCATAGGACACCTCAATATAGTCTGAGATGTAATTGTTTCCACAATACACTCCCTCTGTTTGTCTACCGGTTTAAAAGAAGAATGACGGGGCATTGTGTGTCAAGGTGCAAATCACGTCTTAATTGGCCTCTATTTTAGGTGGTGAGAGAAGTGATTGAGGAACTGTATGAATTAAAGCAGTTTTTCAGTAAATTATTCAGCGCTCGCTCGCTTTTATTATGCACATAATTCAGCAGCATCTTGTTTACAGGCTTAGGCCATAAATCATTGGATTTCCAGGGATTGTTGTCGGGGCTAAAAGTTCAAGCATCCAAATCCCCATGAAGAGGTTTCTATGTTAGTAATACGAACCCTGCGTGACACTTGCTGGGGTTTCGCTTTTACCTCGGCACCCCTGGTATATGTGAGTTTATGGCGTTCAAGATCGGGTTGCCATGGTAATGTCAATATTTACGTCTTACCGAGCTAGGATTAAGGGATTTTTCCGTGAATGCCGCATCCACTTGAGTTGGCTGTTTACACAGAAACATGCTGGAGAACCAGCGACCCCGCATTAAAGCTCATTAGCGAGATCTCCCCCTGTTTGACCAACAGACTTCATCAGGTTTCACATCAGAGAAAGGTAAATCATTAGAATCACGTGGGGTAAAAAACCTAGTAAAACAACAATTAAGATACGTAGATGAATATTGCCGATACTTTCACAAGTTCTCTATATCAGGGGTGTAAATTATAGACTAGGGAACCGCACGCGAGGCTATTTCACTCTGGATAAGATCTGATGAAATAATGATAAATTGAAGTGTCTGGCTTTTTAGCAGCCCAGCTCCATCAGCAGCAGGTGATCAAACCTGGGAGCAGGGGAGGAGAGGTGCTTGATAGGCTAATCAAATTATCATTGATTCCATCGATTTACACAGTCTAGGGAGCATGAACAATATAAGGTGATACGATGACACATTTATAATTAGGCTATATATCACAGTGGCTGAAGCACTAGTCAGTGGAGACAAACTGTCATGTCACACTTAGCCACAAAGAGGAGCTTTCCTAGTCTCAGATCCCGGCTACTGTAGGTGTTTGTCTGGTAATCGAGTGACGTATTGAGAGTCCTCAGTCTGTCAGTGTCCGGGAGACGGGGGCCACCTGCGTGAGCCGACAGGTCACCTGGACATGGGTGGGGAGGGAGTGGGGCAAGCTACCCCCACTTAGCACAGAGGTGACACCCTTTGTCTAGGTCGCGACCCCCGGTCACCTCACTTTGTTAGCCGGTGATATATTGAGGTGGATGGCCCCGGGGGGACGGGCGCAGGTCCCCGGGGAGTGCCACTGGGGGTGGGGGAAAGAGCTCGAACTCAGGTGGTGGGTTTGAATGACTGACTGGTGATTTCCTAGCCCCTCCGCCAAAGAACAGACCTGATTTAATTAGCTCAATATTAGCGCACATGGTTAAACTAGGTTCAAGCTGTTGTTTTATGCACAAATGGGATTATTTTCTAAGCAGGGGTTGGCAGACGATCGATTTCACCTGTAGCCGTGGCGGGAGTGAGAGGGACAGACGATAAGCCTAATTGTGTTGGGTTACAAGGTGTGGGAGGCAGTAGCAGACGACAATACTTCTGGCGGGAATGTCGAGAGCTTGGGTTGGAGTGGACTGTCTGTAGTGGCAGATCTATGTCCTGTCGGTTCCTGTCGGACTTTCGTACCTTAAGAAGGCAGCAAACCTCTCAGACCACTGTCATTGATTACATATACCACACGATACACCTGGCATACCGTGGTTAACTATGGTCACCGATTTGTTTACGTATTACCCACACGGCCCGGCTTAACGCGCGTTTAACGTCTTCCGTTCGAGAGTTGATCAACCCAAGTTAAGATCAGAGTAAATATGGTGGCAGCCTATAACTTGCTAAAAGTCAATAGTTGACAAATATTTGACCAAACCTCAAGCCAGGCATTGAGGAAAGCTTACTGGTTTGCACGAAAACACAACCGATTGATCGTAAACATTTGACATCCTTTCACAGTTTCTGCTTAGATAACCTTTGGCGTTTTGTAGGACTTACGTCTTTGTTAGTTTTATATTTGCAAAGCCCCGACGATGACAAAACAACCCGAAATAGAACTCCCGCGCAACATTTGATCGAGTGAGGATTATAAAATCGCTACAAACAGTCAAATAAATATTCTGCATTTAGGTGGTAGATGCCTGAGAGAAGCAATTCGAAACATCTGAAACTTGTAGCAGGTCGGGTGAAATGTAAAGCGATAGGTATGAGTAGAGCTTATCAGGACAGCCAACATAACTGTGACACTTAGAATGACGTTCAGTACAATAACATGTCATCAACATAGTGTAGCGATTCGTCAGCTCATTTGTGAGAAAGCAACACCACTTCACAAACAAGCTCAGCTCTCAGTGAAGGGATTTTGACAGATTTTTGGCATGATTTCTGAATCAATTCAATAGCCCTTAACCGCATCCGTTCCCTTCAAAATATGATAAGCTTTTTAATGGCGGGTCAATAATTAATGGCCAATGCTGAGAACTGGTGTTTTATTCAAAGACGCATGCGGTATTATATACTCTCTTGACTTCACCACCCTTTATGATCAAATCTTATGTACATGTACATTAAATGTTAACACCTTGGCCATCATCAAAGGTGACATTGGTTGGGACATATTGTGAATTTTAAGGAATCGATAGATTACTTCCATAACGCAGAATTTGAATATTCCTTTTATAAGTGGTCGGTACTTACATACATATACTGTCACAATTGTTCGGAAAATTCATAAAACATAAATATTTTCAAACATACCTCCGATAAAATTGCACAGGTCCATGGTATCGGGACAGACGATAATTTCTTGGGGTTTGTGCTTGATAAAACAGAAACACATCACCTGTAGAACATTGAACCTATCAGTTTGATTTGTATCATGTGCGGTTGTCTGGCATCGCGTATGACATTTTGTCAGCAATGATTCCTTCAGACAAAGTTCGTCACTTGCCATAAGTATAATCGCAGGCTTAGCACTCGGTTTCCAGGTGCTTATTTCACAAGTAGAGGAGTTTAATGTCAGCTCAATGTTTACTTCAGTAGACAAGCAATACAGGGGATAAACCGACGCGTCAAACTCATGAATACTACATAAAATTTGGACTTAAATCAAACTGATAAGCTCCGAGCCTGCATTGGACGTAATAAAACCTGCTTCAACGCTTCTGAAGTCGTTAAAATTAGTAGCTTTTACGAAACAGGTGATAATACTATCGAGAAGATAATCTTAATGTTAGTGGATATGGGATGGGTCGATGCTTTGTATTATCGGAGGTGCTGAATACTGAGCGGACACAAATCTGTCTATTGTACAAAACTGGACACGAGAGTGGGCGATTCTCTTTGATCTGGCATTAAACTCGCATCAATGCCGCATCATTACCGTATACAATACACGGTATTAAAGCTCGGTATCTGTTTATCAAACTCTAGTACAGTCATCCTTTCACTCTCGCGGTGATGATGATTATAAAGTAATGAGAAGAGGCTATGCCGAGCAGATGGTAGTGAGGAGAGATGCTGTAATGTTGCTTCGCTTGGCGGGTCATAAGCTAATGAAAGGGAAACGTATACCGGGTAATTTCGCGCAGTCTTATGTCAGACGGGCGGAGTTTGTCAATTTGAGTTGGACCGACTGTCTGAGGGTACCCTGAGCGGTTGGGGCGACAGTTGCCAGGGTTACACGGGTCACAGCAGAAGGGGTAAATAGCCACAGGGTGCTAGCAGGAGATGTGTAATTATCTCATATCTTTACCATTCACCTGTTGGTGGCTGATGCAGAAGAATGCTGGGCGTGAATTCTGTTCCCGTGGCAACCGTCGGACGTGCATCCTGTTCCTTAAGCTTAACGCATGTTAACAACGAGCTAGATCTATATTGTCCAGTCTCAGCAATTGTCGACGGCTGACAGGACCCTAACGAGGGGCTACTGTTCTGAGGGATGACCACAAGCAGAGGCTGTGATCCCGGGTGGCGGAGGCCGACTGTCCCTCACCCCTCCAGTCCAATCACCCATAAACCGCCTCAATGCCAGGACGAAGAAACCGTTGCCGGGTGAACGCCCCGGAATGATGCAACCTTCATGCCTCGAGGCTGCCTGTGGTGATATGATTGAGGGGACAAGCACAAAACCGCTTAACTTTCACATCAGCGCAGAGCGATGGGGAGGGTGCTTAACCAGAATGTACCCTGTATCCTCTGTTGCATCCTTTCTTCAAACAGAACAAACATGGCGAAGGCTACCGTGTATTAATAAATCACGCTACAACGAGACATCAAACCAGTGAGTCGCATTGTCAGTTGTAAAAGAAAAAGTTCAAGCACAAGTCGTTTTAAGTGGGCATCTACAGTCTTATATCTCATTCTTAACTTAACCGCATCTATAATTGTAGGGTGCATCACAATGATAAAAGGTGAAATGCTTCGTTTAAGACTTATCAGAAATGACATCTGAGTGCTAGCGTATTTATCATGGACCACATGCATTGCTGACTCGCATTAAGTAAGATGTCAGGATTTTGTTTAATGTGTAAAACATTCGTGCCACCGGCGGCTACCCTATCATTTAACACACAAAACACGAGCAGTCCCTGGCATCCACTTCCCTAGATTACACCCAAGTTTTACAAAACACAGGCACGTAGGTGTATGATTATTATGTTCCCCCACCGAGAAGAAATTGAAAATTCGCCCAGCTCCTTTTAAACGAGTTAAGCCTTTCCCACAAACACATCATTATGGAAGCAACAAATTATTGTCAATAGCGTGAATTCGCTTCCTGACAAAATCAAGACCACTGACAGCGACTAGCAAGCATGAAATAATCCCCCGGCGTGATATAGTTGGGGAAATGATAAATATTTATACTTTTTTTTACATTCAAGGGCAGGAAAACATCAGGCTCCTGGTGGTATGTGGTGGGCGTGTCATTTCTTTTCAATCTGGGTCATATTCCGGCGTCTTAATAAATCATTTCATATAATAAGATGTAAAGATAAACTTTATAAAAAAAACACAAATAATTCCCATTATTCGCACAAAAATGCCCCATCAAAGGTTAAAATGTTGTTAATATTACTGTACGAGGGACGCAATTATCCTGGGTTGCTTTTGTTGCTGGATGAAAAGTGGACAGGGGAGCTTGGGAAACTGGAAACGTGCGGCTACGGGGGTAATTTCGGGCTTGTCATACGACTTGGCGCATATTACGGTGATTCTGTGAAATATGATCGCAGAAATGCCCGCGTAACTAGCAATTTTTCCACCCGTTCTTGTGAGGTCCACTCCCTCTTCAAACAATGTCCTCAAGGATCATCGTCACTTATAAATATGAATACGTTAAGTGCAGGATGCTGAGGTGGGATAATTCGGTAACTGTACCTTAGATGCAGGTAAATCCGTTCAACTTAAGACGTCTAATTGGGAGAATGGATGTTAATGTTGCCAATTATGCAGGGAAAGTGGCGCCTAAACATGGCGGAATCCACCTCCAAAAGGGAGGATGATAAAGAAATTGTTCAGGCCAGTGTTATTCCCTTAAATACATATATCAAATCAAACCATACGACATCGTAATAAATCTACTGTGGCGTGAGAAAATTAGTTCATTATAAATATAAAGATGTTTACAATACGTGTGTAAATCAGACAAGATGGTTGTCAAGGAGAGATAGCTGCCCATCAATATTAGCGGCGCATTAATTGAAAACCAAACACATTTTTCACGACATAAAAAGAAGCGTAAATAAAAAAAGATGACGTTTTACATCAATCTAATGCTTTTCCATAAGCGCAGCGTGATATTTCTTCAAACAAATAACATTATGAATTGACAAAATTATCTAATATAACCGCAGGCATTAGATGCTCACTTGCTAAGTGAAACAGCCTTACTTTTTACAATATCCTTTCACCTTTTTCATCAGCCCCCCATTATGAGTTGCATGATGCGATTTTCTTGTTAGCTGTGGTGTGCTAAGCGCATCAGGGGTAGGCGTCTTTCATGTTACCAAGTAAATTACCAGTGAAATATGATACTTTAACATACACCCAATGTTTTGTCTGCAGCACATTACATCATCCGCTAAATAAAAGGCGCATGGCTTTCATCAAAAGTACATCACAGCAACAGATGAACTTTTGCTTTCATATATAACATATACAAAAAATCGACAGATCTTATCATGCGGCAGCACAAATGTAAATTCAAATTTTTCTCGAATATCACAATATCGCATGTTTATTGGTGCCATTTAGCCTGGCTCTTCAATTCTTACATCGCGAGCTAATTTTGCCAAGGAATCATTACCATTGATACGAATTTTGCAAAACAGTTAAATCTCATCGTCTAGACGCATATCAAATTACCTTGAATCTTGATTGATATTATTGTAGTTTTCATATTCTGGGTCATACCTAAAAGCTAACAACATGTGGAAAGTGCACCAGACATTGTCCGGAGCCGACAGTTCACATACTCAAAATCAATGTCTGTCGTCAGCGCTCTAATCTCTTATTTATATTTGCCAACTCGTAGTCCAATATCGATATCTGGCAGTCTGACATATATGAATTTTGACAATTCAGGTTATGCTATTTCAGCACGTTGCTGCATCAGGTCTAACGCCCGCGTATTGAGGAGGCAATATTTACAATTGACAGAACGTGAAGGAACCTAACTTTAAATATATTTCACGCCATTCGTCCGTGGCAGCGCAATTTTTCACACGGAGAGAGGAAGCAACAGTTGCTCAGGACCCGTGGCCGGAGAACAGGACACGATCTTCTGTTTGAGTTACATGCCCGTGCGAAAGAATCCATGGACAGCTTGGCTAGTATTTAAACAGAAATTTGATAAACCTAGATCTTACAAACTCTCAGTTTCTCTCACGGATGGGAATTGCTAACCTCGCCCAGGTAAACACGCTCATTGGTCAGCTGACCATGCGTCCATCAGGGGAAAAACTATTTGACTATAAACATCTTTGATTTAGAATGCTATCGGATATCTAAAATAAGCTTTTAATAGTAACCATGCCCCTTTCAGCAGGTACCATCGTGATCTTTTCTGTCAATTAGTTCCTATTTCTCTGCACAATTCATATGTATATACACTCTGTTTTCACACTTATAACTTTGACTACCACATTAAATACTCATGCATGCTTTGAGTTTGTCAACTCTTCATACACAGTCCTCTCAGAAGTAAAAAAAAAAAAACACAACAAAAGATCCAACTGTAACTTAAGAAGTATCGACTATGATAATGCGGAGCGACAATGAGACACAATAACCTTTGACACTGTCAATTTAAAATCAATGCTCTTTGTTGACTGCAGAATAAAATGGTTAAGACTGACTGTCGCTTGCATAATAGTCGGTAAACTGTGCGATGTTGGGCCAATACTCTACCAGTTACAGTCCCTGAGGGATGTCCAAACAAAAAACGAGACTGGAAAGATCGCTGTTGACCTTGCTCGCATGGCTTGAGCAGATGGAGAGTCTGGTTTGTGAAGGGTAGGTAAACGGGTCTATAAAATATGATACCGAGAGTATGACGAGGCGAGGACGACACGCAATCGCAGAGCATTGAGAGACCAGATTGGAATTGACGAAGAGGCAGCAAGTATATAATGGCCTGCAAATTGACTCTTTTTCAGAACAAGCAGAACAAAATAGTTGTGTAATGAGAATCTGTTGAAAATCACGAACAACCATTTACGGTATTTAACACAGACCTCCAGCGAAAGCGGTTTCTTTTATAAAAGCATTTGACACGTAAAAGGCTTACAAGTGGGAATCATTATTACACCTAAAACCCAGTGGAACTCACACCTGGAATCATTGGTGAATCTGTAAAATTAGCTGCTAACACGAAGTAGGTGTCGTAAGCACTGGGGAGTTACTGAAGTGGTTTTCTATTGCTTTTATGAAAGTTACGCAGATATTATCCCATTACAGTCAACAGGCAGTTAATTAAAGTGAAAATAACGCAGGTCTTTGGAAAGTCCAGCCGAATAAAAGTTCAGGTAGAAGAGGCCTAACACGAAGACCACGGACCGGACCCGCCGTACAATAGGATATCTCTACAGGCCCCCTTCGACCGTCTAATTATTTACTAATTAGTTAATTGGGCGCCTATTATCGACGTGGGCAGCCATTTACATTTTATTCACGCCGTGTGGAGCACCTCATGTATTCAGCAAGCTTCAGTCTGTATAAATATCACCATTATAATCGTTGTTCTTATTCCGCTACGCCGGCCCTTGATGGACAAATCATTGTGGAATGCTCACAGAGGCAAGAGGAAAACCGAACGTATTGTAAATTTTGGCGAAATCCTCTAATGAAGCATAATATGTAAGAGAAAAGGCCTGCATCTAAGAGACGACATATTTTCGTTCTCGTCACGCATATTTAGTTAATGTATTCCTATTTTTACATTGAGTAGGCGCGATAGAATCGCGAGGCCTCCATATCACACATTTCCGATATGGCAATCATGTCGCCAAATGTACTGGACCTCAATAACGCAAATATGATATAAATCAACATTTGCCCTTTCATAAACCGTGTATGGTGAATTAGAGCTGAATTGCATATAGATAAGTAGACCCAAGATCGCTATCATATGAAATTATCATAAAAATGATGAGGGCATAATTTCGCACAGCACTTATATTTTCACGCAGGATATATTTGGTATCGGATTCTCGTTACACTCGGGGCAGCTGTGTCGTGATGGACGCTCTGATTATAGTGGGTGAATCAGTCAAAATGTCAGATCCGAGAGATAAACAGGTAGCTAAACATGTTTAACAGCTCTCTGACTAAACCGTTAAGTGCTGCCCACATGACTGAGTTATAATGTACACTACCCCCGTGTTTCATAACATTCAGAGCAGATACATAAATAAGATAGTTGGCGAGCCGCGGGAGGGGCTCAGGTGGGGTTATTGTCACGAGGGTTAATCCCATCGCGGTGCCTCAACCCCAGACTTGGTTTATTCTTCCGTGAAGCCCCAATCCCCAACCTAATCCACACCCCCGGCAAACTCGCTCCGCCACAATGGTAATTATTGAATGTTTTCGCCGAGTGAAACCTTTCATGGGTTGTTTGGCAAAATATTGCTGCGCAAGTAATGACCCGGGTTGGCTGGCGCTTTGTCTTTCCTATTTGGAGAATGTCTAACGGGTTAATCCTAAAGACGCTTTACCTCGCGGGCATGTCACAGAAAGTAGAAATCAAGATTTTACATCTCGCGAATGTCGAGTGGTTTCTAAACCGTCCATAACGAGTTGCAACTAGGAGGAAATAAAAACACGTCTGAATGCTGAATTTACGTTGTCTGCTGCAGGTTTGATGCAGCAAATGTTGAAAATAATCCAATCGATAAAATCACAGCATGGGGCGTACCACCTACGTTTTAAACAATTCAGCGAAAATAAACTTTAACTAACTAATCCCTTTGAGAACGTCGATTCAAGTATCGCTGGTGGAAGGAGAACGATTTTCCGGGGGGTTGTTTCTTCTACCAAAGCAGACAATGTTTAGAATTTCTCATATACAAGAACGTAGTAAATATTTTACATAAACAAATTATATGGGTATTAAACATCATCGAAACGTCTACAGTCACAATAGGGCCTCATTTCGGGTGTAAACAAATTAGTAGTTGCATAAAATGAGGTATTCTTTATAACATTTGTCACCCTTAAGCAGTGCAGAACCTGATGGTAATTACGGGAAAACAATGGAAGTAAACAGCAATCACAATTTATCCTATTTATTCAATGCTTTTACATTGTAGTCAATATGAATCTAATTAAATCAATTATAATTTTGAACGATTGCAATCGACCATCGCCACCTAGCTTTCTTAATTCAATCAGCCATTGAAATGAAATAGACTTCATAGCCATTGATAAACGAAAGTTTTATTGAATGAATGTGTTACTGTGACATGGAGCTGGATTTTAAGAGATTATATTACATCGTGCTAGCTACTGTGAAAGAAATTACTATCAATAGAACTGCAACCAATATATACTTCTTTATTTCTTTAATAAAAGAAGAGGATTCAAGAGCTATCAATCAACTAACGGTGTATAGAAATTTCAATCATAAATTATTACAAAGAAAAGCTCAAAAGGCAATGCTGTTCAAAATATGTCGTCATCATCACATGAGTATCTTCATCATCCATTCATATAATTATCTCCGTCTAATGCTCATTTGGTGAGATTTAATAGTAATACGTCTCCGGTGACGCTTTGAAGATGAAACTTAACCTGTGGCTCGTATGTACGACACCGAGTCGGTAATGGAGCTGATGGAACCGTTAAGAGGGATAAAAACACACCCAACTCCCGGGTAAAAGTTAGAGATTAACCGGTATCGCGTCCCGTGGGGGGAGGGTCTCATGTCAGCGGATAATTTACTAGCCGGGTATGATGAACTTCAAGGGTTTCTCCTCGATCACCTGCGGTCGCGTATTATACGTGTGACGTTAGCCGCACAAACCCGGTCGTGGGTAAGCGCTCCTGTTCACGTCAGGGTTCACTCCGCATGGCAGCGACAAAATTGTTAAATTACAGCCCAGGCCAGCCAGCCTCCTCCCCCCGATTAAGACATAAATCAATGGTAACTAGACAGGGCGGGATGGGGAACTGAAAAGCTTACATTCTGTCTTTTATTATACGCATGTGAGTATATGCATGTGTTTGTCAGATTCCCTTACATGGTAACGACTCGAGTAAACGGGCCTATTTTGTTTATGATGGGAGTCGTTTCATAGCTAGCGTGTGTATTCTATATGTATTACCTGAGTTTACCTCATATGATGCACGTATTACTCTTGGACGATTAACCGGCTTCAAAGTGGTCGATGAAATACACTTGTTACATCATTCACTTTTCATGGCCACCCTCTTGATAAATTCTATCAAATTAAATCGGGCGAACTTTGATGAAACGTAAAGCACGACACTCGAAGAGTAGACTCTTTGAAGCCATTGTAACGATTCGTAATCGAAATTGGGTAATTCGTTTTAAATCGAGGTCCTTCTTTCTCGCACTAATTAACACAATATTTTCAATCGATAAAAGTGTATTGTATATCAATTAAGGTACACCTCTTCTTGAATGATAATGTCCAACGCATATCGTACAGTGAATTGATGGTTTACGTGATCTGAGTGTGTCTTTATTGGTTCTTGACTGAACTTTTCTAATCCTTTCATATCTAGAATAATTTATAATTGGCTCTAATGATACATATATATGATCTCACACTTTATTGTCACTATCAGATCAGATCATAGTGACGCTTTAATGGAAAGTTCTTTTAAACAGGAAGGATAGCTTTCAAGATAATTTGAATTGAGGAGCAACATTTTTTGTCCAGATAGAACGATCACCCCCAGCGGGCAAAAGTCAATGATGTCACAAAATGCTCACAAAAAGGACATTTTATAGGGGTTAAATGCTCATGAGCGCACATTTACTGTAATAATAGCAAGCATCGGACAATGTTCATCGCGACTGAAAGAGAATGTATCTAGTTTATAATATTTCAAAACGGACCTGTCAGAGGTGACCTCTTCCCGGGGTGACAGGTATCAGGGGCAA
>JAXGGS010281952.1:0-14422 GCA_035585475.1 Armandia brevis | reverse complement strand
TGTCCTTCTGATCAGTGGCGGGAACTACCCAGACTCACCAACAGACGCCAGGTTGTCCTTCTGATCAGTGGCGGGAACTACCCAGACTCACCAACAGACGCCAGGTTGTCCTTCAGTTTAGTGGCGGGAAATATCCAGGCTCACCAACAGACGACAGGTTGTCCTTCAGTTTAGTGGCGGGAGATATCCAGGTCGCAAACAGACGCCAGGTTGTCCTTCTGATCAGTGGCGGGAAATATCCAGGCTCGCCAACAGACGACAGGTTGTCCTACTGATCAGTGGCGGGAAATATCCAGGCTCACCAACAGACGACAGGTTGTCCTTCAGATTAGTGGCGGGAGATATCAAGGTCGCCAACAGACGACAGGTTGTCCTTCTGATCAGTGGCGGGAAATATCCAGGTCGCCAACAGACGACAGGTTGTCCTTCAGATTAGTGGCAGGAGATATCAAGGTCGCCAACAGACGACAGGTTGTCCTTCAGTTTAGTGGCGGGAAATATCCAGGCTCACCAACAGACGACAGGTTGTCCTTCAGATTAGTGGCGGGAGATATCAAGGTCGCCAACAGACGACAGGTTGTCCTTCTGATCAGTGGCGGGAAATATCCAAGCTCGCCAACAGACGACAGGTTGTCCTTCTGATCAGTGGCGGGAAATATCCAGGCTCGCCAACAGACGACAGGTTGTCCTTCTGATCAGTGGCGGGAAATATCCAGGCTCGCGAACAGACGACAGGTTGTCCTTCTGATCAGTGGCGGGAACTACCCAGGCTCACCAACAGACGACAGGTTGTCCTTCTGTTTAGTGGCGGGAAATATCCAGGCTCGCCAACAGACGACAGGTTGTCCTACTAGCAGCTAGATCGCATAACAGGACACAAGAAATAGCTGCGCAGGACCCAGACTCTGGTACCAGAGAAGCAGCGCTGAGTGGTTAGCGCAGCCTCCCAGAGAGACCGTGTTGCATTATTAGCGCAGTGTCGAGGGGCTGCGGTAAAACCAAGTAATGACAGCGGCAGATCAGAACCGGCGCTGGTGGCAACTACTTATAATGATTGCCGAGAACATGTAATACCAACAGAGGGAGCCAGTTTTCGGGGATAAAATGACAAACCTTTAGCCGGACTTTTCCACCATTAGCAATGCCGCCGTTACCTCTGCAGGACGTCGTCTGACTGCCGACTGCACTTAAGTGCAGGGTGACGTCACTAGACCGGGCAACATGTCACCTCAACACAGGGTACCGTACTGGAACTATCTATAATATCATTCTCATACTCATCAGTTCATCTGAGGCAAATCAGGTAACTGAAGAGCCGGATGTACCCATAAGCCACCGTGGACTGTGCTGTATCAGTGGTTTATTGAGGAACTTGATTGGTTCTCGTCGTACAATTCGAAGTGTTATAAAAAGTTATTTATTGCATGCATTTGCTGTAGTATGAAGTGACAAATCATATATAAGTATGACAGTTGACAAGTAGTGCAAGTAGTTCTCATGAGGAAGTAGTACTGAACTATTGCACAAACCAAGGTTTTAAAGGAGACATGAAATAATTGTCAACTGCTATTTGACAGTAGACATACTGTTATAGATTTCAGACTTGCTTTAACATACTCAACGTAACATAATAAATCGTGTATAAGATGTTTAAAAAGCTCCATGTATCTGCACATGTATCAATATCCTCATCTATCCCCTGCTTGTCTATCGGCTGCATGCTATATGGATGTAGATATATCATTACCTGTGGGAACCATTTTTCCTAATGCTAATAGCTACCAAACGACGAAAGATACGATCCTGCAAAGTTGCTTATAAACAAACATTCTCTGAATGTCCCTGTTTATTATTTGCATCAGCATCGGCGGGAGAGGAAAATGCATAATAGTATAAACATGTTGGACTATGCATGAGAGTATCTGCGCAAGTACACGTGTCTCACTTTTATTTGTCATCTATTGGGCATATTTGATAATTTTATAACGCTTTTCAATGAAATGCTTTAGGAAACCTTAACTCAAATAAATGTACATTTTTCTAGCTGACTGGCAAGCGTTCATTTACAGTAACCTTAATACAATACACCTTAAAAAATGTTTTGTATCAAGTGGTTAGCTCATCTTAACAAAAATGTATAAGCTACTTTCTACAAATGATAAACAAATTATCCTTTGTTTCTCGTTTCTAAGACCTACAGTTGCTTCATATATTTCTATTTTTAGAGATCTATTTGATAGATCTATGAACACTTGTGTCATGTCTATGTTGTTACATAGAATAGACAGAGGTCTGTCATCACAATGAGTCCTCCAACTAATCACTCCAGTCACATATTCGGGTATGTAGGTGCTATTAGTGTAAGTCCAAAAACTCCAGGTCTTTGTCATGTCTGTCGGGGGTTTCAGTCCTTCATCTTTCCACTCCTGGGATCATTGTGCTGTTACCTATAGATGAAGCGGTGGATAATGTAAGACAAATTTACTTAAATAGGGGAATTAGCACACAATCCTTGTTAAAGAACATGTATAATATAACCAATACTCACATCTCATATGATTCAACAGTTTCATAAAATGATATCTGATTATAAAACGAATTCTAGTTGCAGTAAAAGTGCAAACTATTTTCGCCCTTCAAAGTAATAAATTGTGTACCAGCACACCGGCCTTTTTTGTGGAAATAATGGGGCATAGCAAATGAAATAGTGGTGATTACCACTCTACCAGTCGTCAATTGGCCATCGCAGCTACCAGCAGATAGCGTTTAGTGTCGCTATGATTCATCATTATTTTCAGCTGCATCATTTTTAATGACGATCAAATATAGATTTTCAGACTACAGTTATGATCTCAGAGAGTCATTAAATCAAATTTATATGGTCTCACTGCATTGTGTATTATTTTATTCGATATTGATGATCTGCCACATGAACTTAATTTTCTGTTTCTCAGACCTCCACTGGATAGTTTCATAAGTTACGTCTTGTTAGGACAATAAAAAAATACTACTCTTATATCCACCTCTTCACAACCACATTAATCAAAAAATGTTCACCATTAACCTTTGTTTTAAAAAGTGCCTTCAGCGAATCCATCCAAATTCAATAACCCTTGTAATTCGTGGGAGCAAATTCAACTGTTACCCCTAAACCACACTGAAAGCGCCAACGGTTGCCACAAGACTACAAGGCAACGACAAATTGTTTTTTTCCTTACCCATCCCGCCGGAAATTATGCCCGTAAATCTTCAACTCACCAACAACATTCCCAACGAAAGAAACAAAAACAGAGTACAAAATGTTTGAACACAATTATTTCATTATCTGATTGTGAAACATTTACTTTAAGTTGCGTGAATGTGGCCTTGCCAAAAGAATATGACCGTGATCAATACGATAAGGGCATCATAAAAGTTTTGAGTGAACAATTTTTGGTGACCTATTATGATCAAAATCTTCACAAAATCATATTATTGAAGACTACATTATTCTATAAAGTAAGATAGGAAATTGTTGTATCATCAGTCCTAAACTAACTGAAGGCATCACCATGAGACCCATTGTTTTAGTTTTATTGGGAACTCTGCTCTTCGCAAAGGTAAGATATATTTATGAATTTATTCATTATGTACATAGATGCTATATATAGAGGCGCTGGTCCCTGTTTGTTATATATTTGTGATGTAGTACGCTTTCATAACCACTTAGAGCTTAGCAAGATATCGGACTCGAGATGTAAATGAAGAAGGTCAGACCAAACAGATTAGACTTGGATCTCTATGTCCACCATGTGGATGTCTATTAGACGATCCACCAATATTACCACAAATGTTTGACGATGATGAAGATGCTTTTAAAGAAGTGGTCCGATATGAAAGGATCCCGATGACCGATCCTGTGTGTCTTGAATGTCCACCTTGTCCAGATGGGCCACCACCAGTACAATAAAGGTGCCCCACAAGTTAAAGATGTCCACCGTTTTGCGGATATGATCATGAATAGAAAGTCTTGCTACGTGAACACCGGATTATGTCAATTCTATACAATAAAATAAATATTTTCAATCGCAATGATCATAAAAGTTGTCATCTGATTGTTCACTTTTTACAAAATTTCATTTTCAATACTTTAAGATGAACTTAGTCTTTATGCTGCAATAATAAGCCCATGTCAAATTCACTTTGTTCCGGCTTTTGTATCAAAGGTTCCGTTTCAAGAAACGTACGATCCGAACCGCTCCTGAGTGCTTGCCATGTCCACCTTGTCCAGAACTGCCACCATTATCCATATATGCTGATTTTGGATAAAGGCGCCAAACCAGTTAAAGAATTCTACCTTTTTGCGAATATTACCGCGAATAGAAAGTCTCGCTATACGAACATCAGATCATGTCAATTCTACACAAGACAGTAAAATAAAAAAATCAATCGCAATGATCACGAAATTGCCATTTCATCGTTCACTTTTTATTATATTTGAATTTCAATAGTTTAACATGAACTTAATTTCTTTAGGCTGCAATAATAAGCCCATAACAAATTCACTTTGTACCGGCCCCAAATTAATACAATAATCTCCTATCTCAAGATAGTTGTTTGAACATTCTTAGATATTGTAACATTTGCAATGATTTACAAACAAACATGCCCTGAAATAGGCATGTGTCATGATGAATATTGTGTATATTTGGAGGCTCACAGTGATGTGTTATAAGTAACCTATGACATGTGTGACCCATGTATGACCCTTATATTATCATGATGTGTTTAAGTAAAGAACACATGGGTATCATGCATGGACATAGTTTGCTCTTGTTTTGATGTAAAAGCATGCAGGCATCAGCCATGACCTGCTGCTCTCTCTAAAGTTCATATTGATATTATTGTTCTATAATGAGAGTCTGGCCAGAGTACATCTAGAAAGTCCTGTTTTATAATGAAAATCTGCCTATAAATGTGTGAGATTCACCAAACTGGCAGATTTGGTTATAATCAGGAGGACTCTGAGTTAAGTATTAGCACGAGAATATAGACTACACTGTGTAATATATCCTTTGACTTTCTTACCAGGAAAGCAGTGTTACACATGAAAAAAATTCGAAACTCCGGCAGTTCTCGAAGTTGGCAGTAAGGATCTCAGCCCACTAAGAAAGCCAAGATCACGCGCATAGCTCCATCTGACATTAGATCTGCCGCTATTATCAATTTAAACAGGAGCCCTTTAATGTTTAAACAAACACATGACTTAAACTTAACTCCAGTCTAATGTTGCTATTTGTGACATGTGGCTTAATGATACATACTAATATTGAAGAACAGTCATCACTTTCCATTCACGTTTTCTCCCTTCATATATGAGAAGGAGACATCTGACAAGGGTTACATCCTTTATCATGTATTCACATAAGTCATGTAACATGATAGCATACAAGGGTTGCAAGCTCCTTACTCATGATGGCAAAATGTGGTATTAACTTAACTTCTTAACCATCAATATAAATAAAAATTGTTATAATTAGGTAGTCATATAAAGCTCGAACTATCTATGATAAACTACCTATTCTCATCAGCCCATAATAGGCAAATGAGCTAACTGGAGAGCCGGATGTAACCATAAGCCCCAATATCAGCGGTTTGATCTTGACAGTCTGTTGATGCCCCCTGTTGACAAGAAAGCAACACTACTTACATTACCTACACGCCAAGCAGATACTTGACACACGAGAAGCCAACCAGTTTCACAAGAAATCCCAGATGCATTATGTTTAGTTCACCACAATTTAATTTCGATATTGTGATAATCAATAAAACGGTGATATTCTATTTTGTCGAATTCAGATATTCAGGGACTATATTTCTTTAAACAATACAATGAATTAATATTCTTCTTCTATGCTCATGCTCATGCTCAAGAAATACATTGGCAATAAATCGAATCTTACTTGTAGTGACACTTACATTGAAATTCACACAACGAATTGTTCTCAATTATTCCATGTTGTATATCTTTTAATCACGATAAGATACAAATATAAACAAACAAAGATCTTAGACAAAACTTGAGTTAGAATAGGCAAGCATCGCGATCTTTGAATGACTAAATTACCGCATGACATACATGTAAGAAAGCTACGAGAAAAACATGTACCAAAGCAAAGGTCCCCGATATCCGGGAACTTTATCAAACTAACTAGGGGAAAAGCCATTCAGTCACAACAACGAGGGAGCCTTACTGAAACCAGTAGTATACAATCGAAAACAATTATCACTAAAAGTTGTGTGATACATGTTGATTATTGATAACAAGTTTTTAACTATTTGGTGAAAGTAAATCATGGGGAATTAAAAATAATAACTTTATATGTAAGGGTATTAGTTATTTCAAATTATCTGTGTTATTCATTAAGCTGAGGCCTTCCCTACAGAGTTTTCCTTCTGAACTCTTTTTGCCATCGGCATCCAATTGACTGTAGATTAAGGGACATGGTGTGAACATGCGGCCGTAATCAATATGAATGATCGCAATAAAAGCGAGTGTTTCAATTCCAACTCTTTTATAGTGGAGACTTACTATCAAACTTCTTGCTAAGTTCTGTTCCTAACGATTAATCGACGAGAACATGATTTATACAAGATTTGTGGTGATCAGAATATTAAATTATCTGGATTAGGACTGACGAAGCAACCTGGATTTGTACTTAGTTGAAGTTTATTATAGAACATGCGGTGTAACGTTGACACTCTAGGACTATATGTATCAAACTGATTTGAATTAGCTGACCATTAGAATTTGAGATTCCCGCCAATAGATAACAGAGATAACTATTAATTAGCTATTGGTCATTAGGCGATCCTAGAAGTCACGTGTTAATTATCGGGCGGGCGCGAGATGCGCAATAACTCATTTTAGCTCAAGGTCCACATCAGCAGGATTAGATACCAGGGGCTGTAATGTATCAGTGGCTTAATGAGGGATAGATACCATAGACGATACTGTATCAGTGGCTTATTGAGGGATAGATACCATGTGTTGAACTGTATTAGTGGTTTAATGAGGCTTTGATACCATGGGTTAATGAGGATTAGATACCATGTGTTGAACTGTATCAGTGTTTTAATAAGTGTTATAAAAAGGGCATTCGTTGCATGCATATGCTGTATGTAGTGATAAATCATATATAATTATGACAATTGCCAAGCAGTGCTAGTAGTTCTCATGAGGAAGTAGTACTGACATATTGGCCGCACAAACCAAGGTTTTATTGGAGACATGAAATAACTGCCAACTGCTACTTGGCAATAGATATACTGTTACGGTTTTCAGGCATAACTTAATATACTGAATGTAACTTAATAAATGATGTTTAAAGCTCAATATATCTGCAATGTGTCGGTATGCACAGACATTCCCTGTTTGTCTATGGCCTGCATGTTATAGAGATGCAGATAAATCATAACCTGTGGGAACCATTTTTTCTAATGCTAATGGCTACCAATCGACGAAAGACACGATCATGCAAAGTTGCTTATAAACAAACTTTCTCTGAATGCCCCTGTTTATTATTTGCATCAGCATCGGTGGGAGAGGAAAATGCATAATAGTATAAACATGTTGGACTATGCGTGAGAGTATCTGCGCAAGTACACGTGTCTCACTTTTATTTGTCATCTATTGGGCATATGTGATAATTTTATAACGCTTTTCAATGAAATGCTTTAGGAAACCTTAACTCCAAGAAATGTTCATTTTTCTAGCTGACTGGCAAGCGTTCATCTACAGTAACCTTAATACAATACACCTTAAAAAATGTTTTATATCAAGTGGTTAGCTCATCTTTACAAAAATGTATAAGCTACTTTCTAGTTTATCCTTTGTTTCTCGTTTCTAAGACCTACCGTTGCTTTATATATTTCTATGTTTAGAGATCTATTTGATAGATCTATGAACACTTGTGTCATGTCTATGTTGTTACATAGAATAGAGAAAGGTCTCTCATCACAATGAGTCCTCCAACTAATCACTCCAGCTGTCACAAGAGCCAGTCGCACATCCGTGTATGTAGGTGCTGTCAGTGTAAGTCCACAAACTCCAGGTCTTTGTCATGTCTGTCGGGGGTTTCTGTCCTTCATCTATCCACTCCTGGAATCATTGTGCTGTTACCTGTTACATGAAGCGGTGAATAATGTTAGACAAATTTACATAGATAGGGGAATTAGGACATAATCCTTGTTTAAGTACATGTATAATATAACCAATATTCACATTTCATATGATTCAACAGTTTCATAAAATGATATCTGATTATAAAACGAATTCTAGTTGCAGTAAAAGTGCAAGCTATTTTCGCCTTCAAAGTTATAAATTGCGTACCAGCACACCGGCCTTTTTGTGGAAATAATGGGGCATAGCAAATGAAATAGTGGTGATTACCACTCTACCAGTCATCAATTGGCCATCGCAGCTACCAGCAGATAGCGTTAAGTGTCGCTATGATTCATCATTATTTTCAGCTGCATCATTTTTAATGACGTCAATATCGATCAAATATAGATTTACAGACTACAGTTATGATCTCAGAGAGTCATTAAATCAAAGTTATATGGTCTCACTGCATTGTGCATCATTTTGTTCGATATCGATGATCTGCAACATGAACTTAATTTTCTGTTTCTCAGGCCCCCACTGGATAGTTTCATATGTTACGTCTTATTAGAGCAATTAAAAAAAATGCTACTCTTATATCCACCTCTTCACTACCACATTAATCAAAAATGATGACCATGAACCTTAGTTTTAAAAAGGGTCTTCAGCAAATCTATCCAAATTCAATAACCCTTGTAATTAGTGGGAGCATATTCAACTGTTACCCCTAAATCACACTGAAAGCGCCAACGGGTGCCACAAGACTACAAGGCAACGACAAATTGATATGTTTGTTTCTTCTGGGAAACAATTTTTTTTTTTTTTGAGAATATTTCCTCACCCATCCCGCCGGAAATTCTGCTATTCAATTTTCAACTCACCAACATCATTCCCAACGAAAGAAACAATTACTTTAATGTGCATTTACGTGGCCTTACCAAAAGAAAATGACCATGATTAATATGATACGGGCATAACAAAATTTTCAAATGAACATTTTTTGCGGAGCAATTATGAGCAAATCACACATTATTGGTGAATACATTATACTATAAAGTAACATTGGGAAATCGTTGGATCACTAGTCCTAAACAAACTAACAGCATCACCATGAGATCCACTATTCTAGTTTTATTGGGAACACTGCTCTTTGCAAAGGTAAGAAATATTGATTAATTTATTCACAATGAACATAGATGCTATATATACAGGGGCTGGGCCACGTATGTTATATATTTGTTTTATTAAACTTTCATAACCGCTTAGAGCATAGCCAGTTATTCGACTCGAGAAGTAATTGAAGAAGTTCTGACCAAACGTGATGATAATTTGGATTGTCCACCATGTCCAGAGTGTCTACCAGTTCTTATGGAAGAAAAGCGCATCAATTCCATCCTGACATGTATATGTCCATTGGTTCCACCATGTGGCCCAGAATAGTTTCCGACTAGGTCAAGATGTCCATCTTTCGCGGAATTGATCGTGAATAGAAAGTCTTGCTACATAAACATCAGATCATTCTGATTTTGTCAAGACAATGTAATAAACATTTTCAATTGCAATGATCACGAATTGGTCATCGTTTACTTTTTACTTAATTTGAATTTCAATAATTTAACATGAACTTAGTTTCTTTATCCTTTAATAATAAGGTCATGACAAATTCACTTTGTATCGGCCACAAATTTGTAAAATATTTAAATCTCTTATCTCAAACTCCGGCTCAAATTTCAGAGTAGCAATAAAATATTCCTCTCTAGAAACATGAAATTTAGAATAGAGGGCGGACTTTCACCCCAGAATTACCTTTTAAGTCTGCATTCCATAATATAAAGGTAGTTGTTTGAACATTCTTAGATATTGTAGCATCATTACCATGATTAACGAACTAACGTGCGCTGAAATAGACATGTGTTATGATGAATATTGTGTACATATGGAGGCTCATAGTGATGTGTTACAAGTAACCTATGACACATGTGTCCAATATATGGCCCTTATTATCATGATGTGTGTATGTAAGGAATAGTAGGGTATCTTGTACGGACCTAGTTTCTGTGTTCTTGTTTTGATGTCAAAGCATGCAGGCATCAGCCATGACCTGCTGCTCACTCTACATTTTATATTGATAATATTGGTCTATAATGAGAATATACATCTAGATAAATTTGTTAGAAAATGAAAATCTGCATATATATGAATGGGTGACATTCACCATTGTGGCAGATCTGGTTATCAGCAGGAGGACTCTGTGCTAGGCATCAGCAGAGAATAAAGACTACACTTGTAAATCTATCCTTGGACTTGTTGTATGCCCTACCAGGAAACTCCGTCAGTGCTCGAAATCGTCAGTAATGATCCCCGCCCACCCTCCTCACCTCTGCTAAGTTAAGACAATATCACGCGCATAGCTCCATCTGACCTCCGATCAGCCGCTATTATTAATATAAACAGGAGCCTTTCTGTTTTAAAACAAACACAGGGCTTAAACTTAACTCCAGTTCAATGTTACTATTTGTGACATGCATGTGGCTTAATGATACATATCTAATATCGAAGAGTAGTCAGAATTTTGTCAATATTTTACTTTATGTGTGTTTGATGTCTAGTTGCATTTTCTCCCTTTATATCAAAGAAGGAAACATTTGACAATGGGTAGAGTCGAGGTCAGGATTTCACATAAATCATTTTACATGATAACATACAAGAGTTACAAACTCCTTACTCAAGATGGTAAAATGTGGTATTATTCAATTATTTTACATTTATAATTTGAATACTCTGTGATTGTTCGCCCAAGCATTGCATAATGTACATTTCAGTTGTACATCAAACAAAAATTAAAGTCAAGAGAGATACAAAATATACCCGGACACATGGCGATTATTACTCTGCTAGTCGTGAATGTGCCATTGCAGCTACCAGCAAAGAGTGTTTATAGCCTGTTAAATTGATCATTATTTTCAGCTACATCAATTTTAAATGTGCGTGTATTAGACACCAACTCGAATGACGTCATTTCCGATCAAAATAGATGATTAGAGTAGAGTTATAATCTCAGAGAATCATAAAATTAAGGTTATATGGTCTCATCGCATTGCATATTATTTTTCGATGTTAAGCTCATCTTTAACCGACGTCAAAAATGAACTGCTTTGACAAAAAATGCGAATTTGTGGCATTATTCAATCTAAATTAACGCACGAAGCTTGTAAGCTACATGCTTCAGATACATATGCTTAACCTGGGTAGAACTCGCGGTCTACTATATCAGAAACTCATGGTAATATATTTCCATTTATTCTGACCACCAGTACCGTAGGTCACCCGTAGGTTTGAGTTGCTTTCTTACCTGCTTCACCATGGCAAGACAAAGGCTTTCATACCTTGCCAGTGCGCCACTTACATGGATCGAGCAAAATTAGATCTCAGCTAACTTCATTCGGGTCTCCGGTCAGCAGGATCTCAGCGGGAACCACCGAGCTGCCAGGAACACCTCCCACGCCCCCGTTCGATTAATCCAGTGCTTCTAGGGGGGGGGGGGGGTACTGGCCCTTTTAGTGCGGGGAAGTGCCGCCAGCCGAATTTGGTTCAGGTCAAAATTAGGGGTCAAAGTGAGCGAAGTTTGGCTGAAATTATGAGTCAAAATGAACTGATTTAGTAGGCATATTTAGAAAATTGTTGGTCATTTCGGGTTATTCTAAGTGGATCGGCGAAAATCACGGTCCAAATGGGCTAAAATGTGGGATCAATCTGAGTGGCTAGAGCGCGATAAGGCCGCCATACCCAGAGTGGAAGATATATTGAGTAACCCCCCCCCCCCCCTCGCGATTGACATATATCCGTGACCGAAGATAAACAAAAGGAAACTTTTCGGAGTGGTGATAATCAGATCACCGGTGTTAACACTTGCCCTGCATGGGTGACATATCTGGCTTGTTCTATATGTAAACTGGGGTATATGTGCATTTTATATCTTACAGCTGTCAGCCCCTGCTGTTGGACCTTCGGATAAAGCCGCTGTCAGGAAGCGCCCATTTACGGCAAGCAGTATACTGCCGCCATTGATACAACCATAAAGTAGTGCAAAATGTTAGCATTCAAAAGTGCAAGTACTACTACAGGAAAATAACTGCGTATTAACCATTCTGTATCAACGAAATAAATACAACATGAATCAGAGACGATCTCCGCGATTTCATTTGTTAGTAAATCCTAATCGAATTAGTTATCTTTCGTGTAGAGCGACAAGGGAAACTATCTATTTGCGCAAATATAACAATTTAAAGCGTTGTGAGCTTCCAATAATGTCTCTGAGGTCCTGATTTGTGTCTTTACAATGGGGTACTGATTTGTTTGTACTCGCCATGGGGTTCTGATTTGTGTTTGTACTCACCATGGGGTCCTGATTTGTGCTCGAGCAGCGATGGAGTCCTGATTTTGTGTATGGAGGCATATATTCTGACCGAGAAATGAGAGGTTGTGGGTTGTAGTTTTGCATGCATATAAAAACAGTAGATAGTAAATAACATCACTTCAAGGCATCACCCCGATGTTTTGTGACAGTTTGGTGAGCCGTGTTACTTTGAACAATAGATGATTTACTCCCACCTTGTGTGTATCTTTCCTCGTCATATCTACGCCAACATCCATGTGTTTTTCTGCACATACACTTTTTATTAATGACCTAAGATATGATGTCTCCTGAATTGAGCACGCACACAATGGGGCCTGTGCCCAGAGCTTGTCATTGAGCCCGAATTGTGGCGTATATAGTTGTTATTAATCTATTCGTCTTCTGCGATGGGTTCAGATATCAGCCTGTTATTACGGGATGTGTAGAGGAATCACCCGCTTATTACATTGTAGTTGTTTAACCTCCTGTAGCCAGAAATATGGGTAAATCAGCAAATGTGGAGCAACCAAAATATTCTTTTTCAAAAGTCACCCAGATAGAAGTAATTCGTGAAAAATATGACTGTATGATTGTGATTAAATGCTTCACAAAGCTCAAGTTATTTACCTTCACCGTAATATTTGACCGATTTATTATAAATATAGAAAACGAGCGCCTGTCAGTCGAGTGACCTGTGATAAAGCAGAGCTGTGGCATTCTCTGTACCCATTACTTGGTGGGATATATGATCCATGTCAGCTAGCTGACGTGATATATGCGGTATGTACAGGGATTCATCGCGTTCCCAAGCACAAACATATGCCAGAAATATTAATTTATTACCCGGGTAAGGGGTTAACAGGGACACACAACTACAGGCTGTCATCTCATAGATCTAGTCAATACCGATTGCGTTTAACTTCACTATATCAACTATGTTTGTGGGCGACCGAAGCTGCCAAGTTTTAATACAAATCAAATTTAAAATCGTTCGAGCCTTGCAATAATACCTCAGATGCAGATTAATTAATGTTAATTATGTTTAGTAAGAGATATTGATATTACAAGGCAGCTGTCATAATTTCAAGTATGCTTCATGTATTGTTTATTGTTCTATTTTTCTAATGGTTCAGCATTAATAAAGTAATTAAGATACAGGTGTTTCCATTTCCTTTGATTAACTGATTGATATAAAAGGCCACACATGTGACTAATAGTACAGTGAGACGCTCGAACTTTTAACCTACAAGTAATTAATGAGTTTAACCTTTTCACCCGTACCATGGTCCACTTGAGCCGTCTCAGGTGTGAATTTAAAATTGAGTCTGTGCATAAGTGGACCACGAGATTGCGGTTTGAACAATCAGACTGGTGCTTGTCAGACATGTGCGACCACTTGACAATCCACAGACGCCTGGCATGATTAAAACCATTGATTATCGCCCAATTGTTACTTCATTTTATTAGTTTCTCTAATTGAAATTCCCGGAGTGAGATAATTAAGAGTTGATTGTTAGTTTAGATTGGTACAGAAACAGCCCTTCTCATCCAGGTACAAGCCCGGGATTCCAATCATTCCCGCGGTTTTACTGAACAGGTAACTGTTTCATCAACCCCGAGCATGAAAATCTGAGACAGACTGACCTGCAGCGTAAAGGCACAGGGTACATATCTAGCAAAAAAATTAATCTTATAATCAGGTAACACGGTTCTCACTACAGGTAATCTTATAGTCAGGTAACATGGCCCTCACCACAGGTAATCTTATAGTCAGGTAACATGGCCCTCACTACAGGTAATCTTATAGTCAGGTAACACGGTTCTCACTACAGGTAATCTTATAGTCAGGGAACATGGCCCTCACTACAGGTAATCTTATAGTC
>JAXGGS010281841.1:0-14422 GCA_035585475.1 Armandia brevis | reverse complement strand
GAATATTTGACCTAGTGTCGGCCTTTTGCATTAAATATTATATGTAATTACATGTTACTGGAATATTACTTGAATTAAAACATGACAATTTACAACAGGTGGTTCTTCTGAGCCCCAGGCACCCGAGCCTCTCCAGCCAGGTCTGCTGGTTGCTGAGCCCTACTCATGGAAGTCCTTGGTAACGGGACAGCCTGTGTTAAGGATGAGGAGCACGGCGACGAGAGCCGCTGTGCTGAGCCTCCCTGAGGGCAGACACGTGCTGAGGTTTAACATGTCAGCACCACTTGGCTACACCATACATCTCGTCTCATCCACACAATTCGTCTTTGGTGACGAGGAAAAGGTCATGGCTGAGCTAACCAAGGTACTTTTTGTTTTATTTTATAAAGTGCCTCATCGTACTCATAACATCTAGCAAATAAGACTAGTTTCGGCTTTTCTCACCTTCGCTCTTCTAACATCGTAAATTGTTATAATTAAAGGAGAGTTGTCGTTTCATTGACAACGCCACACAAGTGATGCTCGGACTTGGCAAATGCATAAACAACTTTAATGATCCAGCTTTGTTAGAAAAGACCTGGGAGGACTTCCAGGATCTACACTGTCCTTACAGAAACGACAAGAGAGCTTCAAAGCAGTACCACTACAAGGTAAATCTCGTCATAATAAGAGAGCATATATTTGTTTTCACATAATGCGATATCCGTATCGTGAATTAATTATGTAGTCATTTCGAATATAATGATATTAAGCTTAAAGCTTTCTAGAGTGGACTTATGTTTTAGATGCACACCCATCATTTCCCAGTAATTCCATGACATGACCTTTGCCTCTTTTCCCTTCTAGCTTTTCTACGAAGCGTTGTATAACAATCTGAAGAAGATTCTGAATGAAGCTAGCTTGGCCAATACTGAGATGGCGCATGCCTGGAGATGCCTGCTAAATGACGCCACCACCAGGAACCCACTAGGCCTACCATATGGCTCTTCCAGCAGACCAGGTATGTACGTCCAACATGTAGTTTGAATGTGATATTGTAAGACATTAATGGTAGAATTTACTTTTACAGTCGTTATAATTTCATTCTGTTTGGAGGGGTGTATAAGTTAGACTATAAAACTAAGACTTTTTAGTTTTCATTGTTACAAACACAGATTACAAATATCGTTTACACTAATTTTCAGTATCTGCCCAGACAGGTAATTCGTTTTACACATGTGATGGGTTTAAGGGTCACACCTTTTCATACATGTAATTAATCCCCAGTTGGCAGGGTTATTTGACCTACATATGATTTGCACACATGATAAAACCCCAAAGACATATCAATTACAAATAACGCCGATGAACGCAACGTGTTTTATTATCGTGAATTTGTTCACGGAGAAACCATGTACATTTCAACTTCATTCGAATGCACAAAAAGACCCCTTTATAGCACAATTATGCATGGAAATGACACCCCATTTTGTAAAATGAGCACTGACCGTAATTTGAAGGCGCATGGGTAAAACTATATTTGATCACGAATCACATCTTTCCTACAGCTACAGTTTTTAAAGATGTATATTTCTATTCTTATATCTTACGAGTCCTATACCGTCTAGTTTTCTATTCATGGAATTTAAAAAACGACAAGGCTTTTTAAGCTGTATTTTTGGTTAGTTTGATATAAAACAAGGTGTTTATGCGCAATGTTTTCAGCGACCGGTGTGACAGCAGCAGATCGTGGCTCTGCCGGCGGTAAAAAGGGTGGAAAGAAGCGTAAGTTTTACATTACAGTACATGTAGCTGATAGAGAGCTAACCGCTGCCAAGAGGACCCTCTTAACTGTAACATCTCTTTGCTTTCATTAGCTGTAGCTGTTGCATCATCACCACCTCTCACCTGTATACGTGCACTGTATTAATTCTCACCTGTGTCTTAACCCACCTCCTCGCTAAATGTTGTACATTTTAACTGTTTATCCATCATCTAGGTACATGTATTTTAGTTTCTACATCTAGAGCACTCTAGTTAAACTAGGACCAGTAATTCAATCGTCGAACGAAATGCTAGGTTCAGATAGGCCCATATTCCTGTTGCAGGCTATCTGTATTTATTCAAACCTTATTAAAAGCGGAGTCCCCCAGTTGCTCCAACAAGCATTGCTTCAGAAGTAGTATCATCGTTTAAATTACTGTAGTAACTCAAAAAATAGCTCATTGTTTCCATGTCCTCCTGTTTTAATACCAAAGCTTTTTAGAGTATCAATTCTCCTTTCTACCAGTTACCTACTTAACCAAGACTGAGCCTCTCATTTCTAAATCTCTCAAATACTAAGTGTTTATTATATCCTTTCATGGATTTGATTTTAGTGTTTGAATAATGTATTTTTTCAAGTCCCAACCTATATACATTTGTAATTGCATTATGTATATATTTATGTAAGTAGGATGTAAATATATGTGGTCCACATGTTGTTCTAGTAAATTTCGTTCACTACCCTCAATGTCACATAGCAATGGCTGTTCAAGCTAAAATTACAATACATGTATTGATGAATATTCCACGTGCGTCACACTTGGAATATCAAACTGTGCAGTTAAATTAAATGTCAGAGGGGTGCACTTGTTTGTATTAAATGTCACTTCATTGGTTACTTTTCAGCGAAACATCAACATGACCAGGGTATATATCTGCTTGGATTCCATTCATTTTCTTAACAACATTCACCAACTTATGCAATTAATACCTGAATATCATGACCATTTGCATTGTTATTTGCCTATTAACAATCGGATGTTCATGATTTACATGTGCTTGCCATCTTACACAAATCGTCTGATATACAATATAGCGATTGAAATTGGTCTGAATATGAATTATTTGGTCTAGTTTTTACACAATGTGCTTTTTGAAAGACTCGTACCGCCCTAACAAATTTACCTGCTTGATGTCGCCAAATGATTAGAGGTGGACCTGTTGACTTCCAGACATAATATTTCTTATACGTGTATTTTGTGTGATGTACTTTTGAGTGTTATTCGTATACTCCCCTAATACTCGTTGATGTGTAACGATGGTATACATGTATGTGGTTTAGAACTAATTAGACTGGATTAAGTTCTCGCACGCGAGGATTTTTAGGTCTTAGAAATGACCTGAAACTGAAACACCAAGCTTGTATATTTAAGGCCTCTGGGATTTGTTTATTCATTCATATAATCAGAATTCTGTCAGACTGAGTGCGAGTTATGAATTTAAATGTCTACATATTACTCTGACCTTTCTGGGGCTGTTGTGATATCTGCAATTGTTTATTTGTTAATGCTAAATATTCATCAGACTTTAGATAGTGTAAAACAATTACGATAGACCCAAGGAAAGCACTTAAGTCTGAAAGAATGGGTGACGCACATTATTTAGTCGATTTTAACAACCATGCACTCGTTCTATTTACCCCGTATAGATCTTATCATGTGCAGTTATAAAAGCCATACAGTAATATCAATTAGTAAAACAATAATATTTGCACCCTAACTATTTAAACCGTATTGCCCAAACTAATCCATTTTGCATGGTTTCTTTTTTTACTCTCACATAACCTGGCACGCACAAAATGTAGAGTCGACAGTCGTTGAGCAAAGTGGTATGTTTGAAAACCCTTTCAAAATGTCGTGAATATGTTCCATATTTCATCTATTACATCGCTATGCATTCAGTTTTAGTCAACTACGACTGATTCATAAGCTCTTCAGACTTTGGAAAATTTAGTTTTGATTTAAATTTATTTGTGTGCACTTTTTCCTTTTATTTTTATCATACGCGTAGTTGATCCAGGCTTTTGTTTAACCCCGTGTATCCAGAGCCCAGTAGCATGAAACGCATGAACCCAACTAGAGTAGAAACCAAGTCTGCTTCGAAAACACAAACCTGCAAAGTAGACCAGTAACGTTTAGTTGGACAACACGTCGTATTATTTCATTTCTCGGAAACCTTTCCGGTATCACCTTTATGCATTGTAAATAAAATGCAATCCTCTTTATATACATCGAAAACCGGTCAATTTTCCTGATTATTAGACCAGTCGCTCTATTCGAATACGTTGTCGTTACTTTGTTAAAACGTCAACTCGGAAATCTCGACAAGAAGAATCTGCATGCACAGATATCGAACAAAAATATTAGGTGCAATTGGGTGCATGTTTCATCTTCCATTCTCATTGCTCATGTTTTCACGGTGCGTTAAGTGGTAATACCACGAGATAACTTTTCCGTTTGATCATTAGGCAGACAGCTTAAAGTTATAATTCCAAAAGGAACTCGTACACTAATGAGTTTGAGATTGTTTTTTGCCATTTTAATTTGACTAACACTAAATGTTGAATTGATGTCAGCTCAGAGTGGTTTAACGAATAGATCTAGCTTTTAGAATATATAAATTGTCCTGAATTACCAGTGCTCTAAGCAACTTAAAAAATACAATACTGAAGAATAATGATTCGTTCGTTTTAATAATTGGTAACCCTATCTGTTATTCTTTGGTAGTACAGCGAAGATCCCTATATCGTTTAATTTTCTCCATTTGAATATTGCAGGAGACGTTCAAGATAGTAAAGTTGAATACTGGAAGTCCAGGTACATGATAACTCATTAAAGTACTTGAAATAGAATTGTCTGACAGTGGCTCGAAACTGTATTAATAACGTGTTTTTATATAAACCAGGAACATCACTCCAGATGAGCATGTCGCCGCAGTTAAAGTACAAAAATCATGGCGTGGCTTCTACGTAAGAAAAATTAAAAGCGCTCGCTCGCCGGGTACTGAAGACAATGTCAAAGTTCAGGAGATGCTCCAGAAATCCTGGGCTATAATCGAACCCCAAGCTGAGAATCACGGCCTCAGCCTTTTTAGGTAAATTCAGTGGCTAGCATTTTAAAGTCTGGCTTTTTACGTATACTTGGTTAGATTCGCTGACTAACTAACACCGTGTACCCATCGCGATCCGGGCTTAAGGTGTTTTTTTGATAAATATTCAGTAGACTGCACTAGGCGGAGTGGATTGTTTAATTTGACATGTTTGTTTTACAGGGATATGTTTAAAGTTGACGCTGACCTGATGCAGAAATATCCCTTCTACAAGGATGAGTGGAACAAAATATCGTACGCTGATTTCAGCGGTAACCACCCCGATCAACCGCCAAACGCTTGGTTCATAGTATTCAGGTAAATAAATAAAAGACAGTATTAAAATGACAACAACTGATCAACTACCTGTATTATGCATATTACTTCCAAAGTGTTTATTCATTCATTCACAATTCTGTAAGCTGTATAAATGGTAAATTATTTCGAAAACTCAATTTAATATTTACAGAGATATATTCTACGTGTCTGAGGAGATGTTGTGTGTACCTAAGATGTACGTGCCCATCCAGACGTGTATGCTGCGTGTCATCAACAACGACACTGGTGAGGAGATACCGCGAGTTTTCCAGAAAGTCGCTCCGGTCGTCTACAAGAAGAACAAACGCGGCTACACGTTCGTGGCGGAGGCGCGAACCGTCGACCAGCCACAGATGCCGGGAGCGTGGAAGATGAGGCTGATCGGGTCGCTCAACCCTCTGCCTGCTCCGCATAAAAACGAGGTCAATGGGTCTTTCCACACCCGCGAGCTGAGAGACTACTACGTGCCAAACGACAAACAGGTCGTCTTCAGGTGAGTCGAAAATTGTCTAAAGTAATTATATTTTGCGCTTGATCAAAAAGTGACTAAATTCTTTAAATCTTTTCATAGTGAATTTAATATATGGTAATATATAGCCTATGGCAGTTGAGCCGGCTGGCATTCTCGACCGAAGTACTCAAACAATTCGTACTCATCATCGTGGCTGTTTCCTTTTTTCTCCATTCATAGGATTTCATTTTGATTTTGTTTTTTTGCAGATACTCTGTGAAGGTGACCGAGGACCACCTCGTGAGTTTACAGATGAACACATCACGTCCTGGTGTTTATATAAAACTCTCTGTGTTAGACAATGAGACGGAGATGATGAGCGCGGTAGGAAAGGGACACATAGTATTACCAGCATTTATCTTCCTTAAGGATGGGGACGGCGAACCAAAGAGATCAAGCTCAAGATCTTGTAAGATGAGATTTATAATGGCATAGTCTTCCCCGAATAAGTGATTACCCGACACAGAATTGAGTATTGATTGTTTATGTTTCGCTTGCAGCCAACAAAGGAGGAAAGGGAAGCACAGACAAAGTAGTAAAAACCAAGCGAGCAGGATCCGCCACACAAGAGGGGCGTCTATCTGTAAGTAGTTTCCATGCGTCTACTATTCGTAACTTTATATTCAAACTCCTGCATATTGTTAGTATTCCTTCTGTTTCTAAAGTTAGAAATACTTTTAGTTACAATCTGATGACTCTTATAAACGAGTACAATATTCACCATTCACTGTGTAATTCGTTTACGAGATATACATGTGTATTAGTATAATTATTCCGTTGAGTAAGGTCGGTTCTATATTTCGATTATATTTCGTAACCATAATGTCATCAGACACGGATCGTTGCACTTAATTATCCTGAATGACGTAAATATTCACAATGATTAATTCACTAATTAAATGTTAGTCTATGTACCCGGTCGTCACAGTAAACCAAGCACTAACACCATTACTAACCGGTATATTTTGTTAAAAATAGTTTAATCAAAACCTATCGGTGATTGTATTTTTATTTCCACCCAGCAGTTAAGGGACCTGGACACAATTATTTTATTCAGTTTCTATGCACATTAGTTTATTTTTCCCTTTGTTGTTGTGCTTACAGCGTAGTAGTTCTCGGCGATCCATTGCCAGTCTTGACGAGGAAGAAACTAAAGATACAAAGGTATCTTGTAACGTATAACATATTTGTTTATGATTCAACTGTCCATGCGTTTTAATATGGCATTCGGCATATTTTTGTTTGTTAAATGTGACTAAATAATGGTGAAGGATAATATTTGTTTTTGTTGTGCAGTTTACACGTGTGTTATATTGCTTTATTATTGTAGCCACACAAGTACATCATCCAGGCGGTGGTGATGAGGAATAGCTGGCCTCTGTCTGAGGCTCAATGGAAATTTGTACAGATGCTAAGACAACAAGAGAAAGAAGATCTAAAAGGTAAGTGACTTTAATTTACGATTCACTTCTCGATTTAGGTCGATTGCCATAAATAGATAGATAACTAGTTTAGATATGTTGATCGAATTTGCATGTTTAATTAAGGGCAGAAATGCTGTTTGCATATGGTGTGATTGTGTTAGGTAAGACTGACCCGTGTTGTCCGTTTAGTTTGACTAACAGTAGTCAGGATAAGTCAGATGTGAGAGTGAAAGAATGTACATGTTATGTGTAACACCTCTTTCTCCCCTTTATTGATATAGCACCTTCACAATTCTCAGTTGTTAACAAGGAGAGGCCTCCTTCTGCTCCTAAGAGTGAGAAGAAAGAGTCGGCAGCGAGTAGTAAGACCAAGGAGAAGGGAGGTAAAGGCAAGGGCAAGGACAAGGGTGGAGACAAGGGTTCACGTCCACCATCTCAACAGTTCGACTTCACCAAACCAAACTTCACACTGAGAATAGTCAGCGACGCAAGCGTAGCGGTTAGAACATATTTTTTTCTCTCTAAAATTCCACAAGCCATCATGTGTCAGAATTACATTTTGAGATTAACACGTATGGATATTTTTCCCATTTAAACGAATCATACAAGCTATAAAATTTAAAAATCTGATATTAAGACCGCGCACGTACTTCTCATTAAATCATTTGTAAAGATAGATATTTGGGCAGGATGTTTTACACTATCTTAACTATCTTATATGGCCTCATACATGTACATGTACCTACATATCACTGTGGTGTAGCTCAAAAATAAGAGATTGGCTACGCTACTACGATTATCGTGATATTCTACATTATATGTGGATACGAAAGCGAATTTAGTTATCTTTTAATACTTCCGTCATCGTGAATTTATTTTTATATAATCTCATATAAAACTAACAGGATGACATTGAAGTGAAGAAGGATACAGAAAGAGCTGATGAGATCAGGGCCATGAAGAAAGCCTGGGAAGATGCAGAACCTGGTCGTGCCGCCAAGGCCCTTCAGTCCCGCCTCCAGTATCTCAACACCAACATGATAAAAGCCGCCTCCGACGAGCCCGAGCAGGCTAAGTCGGAGGGAGAGGAGGGCTCCCTTCCCCCGCGGGATGACGGGGCCTCCACTCCCCAGCCTAGCGGACTTGATCCCTTTGATAGCGAGACAAATCTCTCGACAGAACCTCCTCGTCCTCCTACACCCAAAGAGTCACTAAAACCACTTGACCTCACACCCTTCGTCAGGTAATGATCATATTCAATACAATAATTAAATTTTACTTATAAGAACGCGGAATATCGTTGTATCTTTCTGGTTGTTGAATAACGGAAATATGTTTAAAAGTTGTATACTTTGATCGAGAATTCCTCACTTCAATGATTATCATATGAAAAATGGTCACAATTCCAATATGGCAACACAATCTTCTTGCCGATATTCAATTTATAATACCTATGTATTTTGGTTTCAGAAAAACGACGGAGACGCCTCGCCTGCTTGATGAAGCGGAGCAGCAGAAACAGATAGAAGCTCGACAGGCTGAGATAGCCGCGTACAGAGCTCAGAGGGAGGAGGTAGAGATGAGGAGGGAGCAGGATAGACAACAACGTAACCTGGCTAAGATAAAACAATTAGAACTGTTCGAGTCTATGCAGGTGAGTAGTGTCACAGACCGCTACTACCTACGGACCTTAAATTTCCACTATGTGCTGTTTTTATGCTGTCTTGTTTTCATCGTTTGTTCATCGATTAATCAAGAACATTTCTCGCTAATTTGCTATTTATCTTGCATTGTTTAACAATCGCTATCATAAGAACACATTCCTGAACTAATTCGAATACTCTAAAAGATCACCATCGAAAATATTCTCTCATTTCACTTTCATTCTCAATACTTTTGTAATTAAGCGCTCTGCTTCTTTGCTTTTTTTCCCTCGCCTATCCTTTGCTCAGGAACAAGTGGATGATTCTAGAGCCGCTATCGCCGCCATGCGCGAGTCTTACCGACAGCGGCTACTTCTAGAAATGAAAACTTCTCTGGAATCGGCCGCAACGCCGCGCATCGAAGAATAAAACATAACGTATTTGGCTACTACTACACGTGTATCATTTTCAAAACAACTGCATGATTTTAGCAACCCCATAATTTAGATCACCAATAAAGGATAGACGGAAATTAGACTAGTAGTGGAATGCTTAACTATCAGGACTTAGCATCAGTTGCGAGGCTCGATACGTGGACATGCAGTTTAACCGTGAATGCATCAATGGTGCTCCTTTTTAGATTCGGAATGCTTGGTTTTAACGGACGTAATAAAACTAGCGAACTATCTCACGCTCTTTCTCTTTCTTTGTCTTTACTTACTTTCATCTCTAGTATCATTATCATTTGTTTTGTTTATCATTTACGATTAGATACTCGAGTTATCTTGTGTATATTATTATTGGTATTAATCACCATAGGTCGATCTTTGCACACCATAAAATAGAGGAATGCAATAAACCACAAATATCGCTTAAACTCGTCCTTATTTGCCTAACGATACATGATTTCTTACGAATATTTCGCTTTGTACACCTGTAATATATCATGAATACAAGCAAATATAATTTCATTGCTTTCTTCCACCAGGCCAATCTGGACAAGGCGAGAGAATCGATAAACGAGCCCCGCGAAGCTTTCCGACAAAAGTTTCTGGAGGCTGAGCGCAGACGACAAGAGGAGATTGCTGCCCAGGAGGCGGCCATGCAGGCCGACTTAGCCAAGTCCGCTCCATCACCTAAAGGCAGGAAGAGCGCTAAGGGAAAGAAAAGTCCAAGCGGCAAGAAAAAGAAATAAAGCGTGAAACTCCATTGAGACCAGGCAGAAGGCTGTGAAATTTGTATATAGCATGTGTATACTTATATTTATACGACATTTTTTTGCAAATTATTTCATATTGTATATAATTATTATACATCACGATGCTGTGAAGTTGTAAATTATCTAGTGAAAGTGGACCAAAATTGTGGAATTGCTCAACATCAGAGCGTCGACCACGAACAAGCCAGAACAGTGAGCCATGTCATTGTAGGCGGATAATTACGTGCGCTTTTACCAATAGCAAAATAACCCATGGGACCAAATAAAATTATATTAAATTTGTAGTGGTAATTGACTAGGGACCAAACGCATGATCATAACGATATGTGTGATTGATTCAATAGTTATTTTATTATCCCAGTTTTATTGTCATATACCTACCTATACGTAATATTGTTCGAGTCAAACTAAATCCATGCCAATTTCCAAATACAGCAATGCGTGTATTATCAATATGTTGGAACTTAACACCATAGTGATCGTTGGCAGGTTTGTAAAGCTCACCATCTGTGCGAGAGTGGCTACGTCAACCCTTAATACACACGACAATCTCTCTTCATACCCATGTAATCTCATTAGATAAAAGTGTTGTCATTTGCACCGATCCACGTGTAGATTAGATTCAATGTAGCGTAGGATATATTAAATCGCCCGCTTTATTCTCCTTAAACTTTTAATGGAAACTGTAAATATTGTAAATAGATATCTCTATCTGAATATATTTTGGTGATTTTAATTCACTTAATGAATTTTCTCATGATTGTTTTACACCAAATGTGTATAAGATATCTATTCTTCCAAGCGTGTTCCCGATCACCAGCTTATCGATCAGTCATCGATCTGACGACAGTGTTTGGGGACACGGCCGCTCCTTCTAGCTTTTTTGGGAATATGGTTTATTTTATCTACATATTGTAAAGGAAATGAAGAGCAAACTTTGTGATCAGTTAAATTTCGACAGCATTTCTTGAAGGGATGAGTTGACATAGTATATACTGCTGATTATATCATAGATTCTATGCATGTGTTATTTCTGTTATTGTTACGGAAACCCCCTCAGTGTCAAACCGGCTCGTGGCTTGCTCCCAAAACCCACGTCTCCGTCCAGAGTTTGGAGCTTGCCAGCAGCCAGTAACTACGTCATCAGCTGGTCATCATACACGGCCACACGTCTTTATGGTGGTGATTTATAATAGAGATATTTAATTTGCTTTGTTTGCCAATTTATACGTAGTGATGATGACGTAGGGGACGACACTTTAGTTGATGAACCCTGACAAGAAATGCTGACATTTCCACATCATGTGATGACGACACCAACATGACCAGATCCCGTCCAAATAATGTTGTCTATTTGTCCCTGTACATCATATCAATTTTAAGAAAATTAATTCGTCCAAACTCAGTCAATCCGTCTATACCCCTGTCTCTGGGCCAAGGGTGGGGTACAACCCCAGACCAAAGTCCAATCGGAGAAGGGGTGATAGCCCTTATATGTCCGTCCTGGCGTGAGCCAGAGATATAAGAAATAATAACCTTTAAGAGCCCTTCATTTCCGTCCTGTCCATCGCCGTTGTATTCTAGGTACCCGGTAAATAGGCTGATGAAAAAGTCTTTATACTGACGTAAATGTTGTGCAAAACCTTAAAGAAAAATAATCAAACTAGAATGTCCTTGTCTCAGTCCCTCGTGTACCGATATGTAGATGCTGTTTAGTTGCACGCTTAGCTGCTTAAGATTACCGAGATAATTCAAGCGAATGAAGAGTGATGGATTTGATTCCAATTTGTCGTGTGTATTTGGTTGGCCTAGGGGTTTGACGACAACAAATGCTGTCTTAACACAAAACAGAACGTTGTGAATGTATGATTAAATATCCGTACAATCAATTAAAGTATCGCAAAATTGTTTTGTAGAAAGTTTGCCATGATCGCTTAATACAGTATCGTCTTTAACTAACGTCGTGAGTTTCCAGTCACCAGCGTGGTGTTTCTGAATGTCAATCAAATTACTGATCAAATATTTTTTTGAAAATGTCTACATTTATTGAATGAATGAATAAACGATTTTACTTATCGAACAATGTAGTCGTGGTCATTGTGTGCATGATAACTGTTGTCAAGGGATCCTCATCACACAGGATGAAGTAATTGATTCAAGTGAATACAGTACAACGCGCGTATTTTAATGCATCGGATTTTTCACGCTAATCGTATGAGTACTCATAACTAGGTTATTTTTACATCATTGGAAACAATTCTATAGTATAGGCATTTTTCAATACTATAGATATCCAATATAAGGCTGTCCGATTTAAGGCTGTATTCGCTATTAGGCGGGCTTGTCATGTCCCTCGATGTTTTTTATTGCTTTCTATAACGCGAGTTAAAGGTCGCCCATATGAATACGTGGTATTCTATTTAAGGTGGTTGTTGAGGCTTGTCACACGCTACCCGCTTTATAACGAATATCTACAGTACGTATATAGGCACATTCAAACAATTATTTCAAAATCAGACCTAGTCTGGAACATGCCCAAAAAACATATAAACGGGGAGAATGATGCGCTCCTCGTCCATATATTGAATGGCGGCAACGGGAAATCGTGGGTGCAGAGAGATTAATTGGGTTGTGAGCGGCCTATTTGTCAGAGCTTGCATTTGAAAATGGAGTTGTTAAAGTTGACACTGCTCGGAATATGTCTGGGTTCAGCCTCAGCATTTCCATTCAGTCTATTCAAGAGTAAACGATCTGGTAAATATGAAATTTCATATTAATGGAATAGTAAAATCAAAATCTCTATTTTGGTAAATTGATAGAACAATTTCAGCCACGATCAGTATCCCCGATGTAACTTATAAATAATATAGACTTTTTTCTAGACGACTTTAAATGTTTCGCGTCTCAGGATGGCACTGCAATGTTTGGAAATAATGACAAAGTATTAGAGCACAGTGATGAAGAGAGCTGTAAGGAGGCCTGTTTAAATGAGGCAGAATTCGAATGCAAATCCTTTGATTTAGTCGATGGGTCCTCGTGCTTTTTGAGGTAAGTGTTCAAACGGACTTAGTTAACGCGCAGTCATTTTACTTACTGATGTCATACTTTTGTGAGCATTTTATACATTTTAAGCTGACTCGTTAAGATTTACCTTGAACATTTTCCAGTATTGCCTCGAGTGACACCCACGCGGACATGTTGGGAAGTCATGCCCAGTCCGTGTACTACGAGAGAGTCCCGTGTTCCGACTCGGGGGCTGGTAATGATATAGACGATGATGACGATGAGGATACTGAGAATGATGATGGCGACAATGATAACGATATTGAGCAAAGTGGCAGCGGCAGTGGTTCGGATAGCGATGATGAAGACTTATACAGGAGAGACTGGAGCGGCGATGAGAGCTATGATTTGTACAAAAGATGGGGCAGTAGCGGGGATAATGAAAATTCTATAAATCGGCGAGGAGAAATGGGAGAGGATGAAGAGGAGGAAAAGGAGGAAGACAAGGAAAAGGACGAAGAGGATAGTGTAATAGACTTTCTTTTCCACCTTAAGTTATAAGCGAACGTTTATCACCGATTAATATCGGCCATACCCTTGACAATAGAACACTGTTTAAACTTGCAAGCTCTTAATCTTTTAAATCAATTTAGATAATGTGTTATAATAATAAAATATACCGTAACTTGCTGCTGAGTGGTTTCTTTTCAGAAACGTACATGTGTATATTACTATATTTAATGAATGCCACAGAAACTGGAGTATATCACGTGAGCCCACGACCGAGTTTGGCCAGCCAATGTAAACTCATTAATTCCATTTGCGAATAACACTCAAAAGGGTCACAACAGAGAAGGCCTTGAAAAATATGCCTGTTATTAGTTGACAGATGAGCGACCTATATGTTCAGCAATTACACTTGAAAAATTATTTATAGAGAGAAAGCTTGTAAAGTTTGTGCTCTGCCTAGCTTCAACATGCATATTAAATATAGGAGCAACATACACATATTAAGGTTGCATTTACATAAATACTAGTAGTCTTCAATTGATGCCCCGGAAACGTAGCAAATCCGGGGGATAGAGTGTATTTTACTAATGTGTCTATATCATTCAATCATGCACTGTGGCGAGTTGGATGGAAGGAGGATATGAGCAACGGAAATCATCAAATCCTTTACTCAGGCGGGCACGTATAATTAACCGTGTTTCATATCAATTGTCTTACAGAGACTCATTGGTCGTGTCAGCCCGTAACATTTCTTCTATATCAATACGGTAATAACATTAATTGGAGACATAGCAAATATCTTCAATTAATGTTCCAGACACTGGCCCATGTGTAGAGTCGAGCTTTTCTCTCCTTTTGACCTCGGGTGACCTCTGGGTGGAATGCAGATTGATTACCTGTGAAT